>PITA01011719.1:9220-65409 GCA_004023965.1 Spilogale gracilis | reverse complement strand
GGGGGGCTTTGCAATTAACAAGCAAAGTTGCAGGACAGGGCCAGATCAGACAGGAGCTTCTCTATATCAGAGGGGAGATTAGCTCGGGGCCCCTAACAATGTTAGATGTGCTGCCCTCACTCAGTGGTGACGCCTCTGGGACTGTCAGCTTTGTATCTGCTGCTTTTTATCAATAGGGGCAAATAATTCTCTAGACATTTATCATTTTAAAGTGTCACAGTCCAGTGCCTTTCCCGAGGACCAAAATCAATACTGATCTTGGTTTGAATACTTTTCTGACAAGGTTCCTATTTGTAGATTCACAAGTAGAACTAATGTGTGTTAAAGCTATTCAGTTTGGCATTTTGCAGCTCCATTGACACTTTAAATATAGGCGTTCACCACGACGATTAACCTTACAACTATTAAGTAATAAAAATCCTGCATACATATTTATTAGCTGAATATCCTATTCAGCATGATGCCTTCCGCAATGATAGGGGAGGCAGAGAAGGTGGAGACAGCCGCCCCAGAGATGATGAGCTCGCTCCTCATAGGCTGTCAGGAGGGACTCGGGGGTCTCAGGTCCTTGATGGAAGGAGGGGACAAAGGCCCCCGTGGATCTGGAGCTGACAAGAGGTTGCTAATGGGGGCAGAGCCGAGGTGTCCTGGGTGGGTGGACCCAGTGGTGGCCCTAGAAACAAAACTCAGGGCTTCTCATTCCTGGTGTCTTCCCAGGCCTTCCTTGCTTCATCTGTGTGATGGGGTCGGACTAGAATCAGTGCCTGCTGACCCTGTTGCAATGTCAACGGCATGCACAGAGAAGGATACACTTTGCACAGCAAACTACGGTCATCAGGCGGCCTGGGGGCTCGCCCTGCCCCTGGGCCTGCTCTGGCCATCAGGAGGATCAGGGGATCAACATCTGAGCTGGCTGATTATGAACACCCTTGGCACAACAGTGGGGACTGTCCAGTTGATGAGCTGGCTGTCCCTTTTAGGGCAGTGCTTGGTGGTGCTGTGTGCCTCCCAGCTCAAGGATAGGAGACACCTTCTTGCTGGATGCTGTCTTTCCTGAGCTAGCATCAGGAAAGGTCCTGAGTACCTCCCCATGTCCTGGACCATGGGTGCACAGACCCCAGCATCCTGGATTTGAGCTCAGGTAGAGGCACAGCAGACACTTAACCTCCGTCTATTGCCATTCTGATTAGTTGATGTCTGTGCCTTTCCTATTCCTGATAATCGGCATATACCCTTGAGCAAGGGGCTTCACCACAGGACTAATGAGGGCTGCTGGAGTCAGCACTCCCAAATTCAAATGCCCTTGCCAGCTCCTGGGTCATTTATCTGTCCTCACATTTCAACAATATTTATGCGCTTTGGCACAGTCCCTGGCCCAGCAGGGTTGGGGGAGCTGGGGGAGCAGAGAGGCACCGCTCTGAGTAGAAGTCAGTGCTGCAGGAGAGGGCAGAGATCAGAGAAGGCTTCCTGGAGGAAGGGTCCTTTACTACAAGACTCACTGGACAAGGTGGGATTAGTCAAGCTAATCCCAGAGGAGGGGAGTATTTCGGGCAGAGGAATAGCACTTGGGACGGGGCGCTGATAGGAAGTCCCTTGCACACCTCCCACTGGCAGGGCAGAACGCACCCTGGGCTCTGTGGCCTGACTCCCATGACTATGTCTGCGACTGAGCGCGCCAGGGATGTCCTAGGAGTCAAGCGATGCACTCTGACACTGGCTTTGGCTCTGCCACACCTTCTTTTGTCTGTGTTGTGTGCTTCCTTTTCTCCTTTACTCATGACCAGACCTGCAGTGTGACCCGATGGCCTTTCCTGTCTCCCGTTCTGTCTCACCAGGGATTTGCCTAACAAATCTCTCTCCTCTTGCATCCCGTCTTTGGTCTGCTTTCCGGAAGTCTGGGTTTAATAGGAGCAGGAAGTGCTTTAGGAATTGGGGATGGGGGGAGGGGGAGTAGTGTTCTGGCCTCAGGGGAAAGTGGGAGGGTAGAGCTGTCATTTCTATTTTACAGAAGAGGGGACACATGCTCAGGAAAGCCCTAGATGTAAAATGTTTTTTCAAGTGCAATGTGGCATGCGGAGATGGGGGCCATATTGATTGTTGTCGAAGGCATGGGGCATGGAGGAGACCCTGGGAACCTGAGTGCCCGTCCGTTATGTCCTAAAACCCTTCCGGTGCCTCTGAAAGGCAAGTGCTCTCATGTCCATGAACCTTTCAGGAGATCAGGGCCCAGAGGTGTCCATAGATGTCTGATGGGCAATCAGAATCTGTGACCTTCTCCTGATCTAATTGACAGCATGATACTTGCCCCCAGACTCTGTTTACAGCCACAGGAACCTTGGAGAAATAAAGGCTCTCGAACCACATGTACAGCAGCTAGGAGGTCGAGGGACATGCAGGTGACTCTTCCGGCCCTATGGTTTCTCCCAGGACCCCAGTCCCTTGCCTGGCCCCATGCTCCTCCGGCCCTCCCTGGGGCCCACACTGGCTTTCTCACGACCTCGCATAGGAAAAGTAAGGAGGCCTGGTATGTGGCTGCTTCTTCCACTGCTGAGCAAGCAGGTCAACATGCGAACTGGTCACTGTCTCCGTTTCTCTAAAACCTGAAAGGGCTGCCATGTGGAGGACAGCCACCAGCTGGAGGTGGGGGCAGTGGGAGGAGCTGATGTGCCACAAGGCAATGGGGAGTGGAAGGATCGTGAAGTTCTGCCTTCTAAGGCAGAAGGACTCTGAGGCAGTGTGCTTGCTTCTCCTTTGCGTGAGGCCAGGGGAGCCCGGATCACTCTCTCCTGCTCCTGGGGGGTGCCTCCCCGCCGTGGAGGTTGGACTCACCACTGTCAGCTGGTGTGTGCTAAAGTGCTCCTGGTTTTTCTCTGTTTCTGTTTTCTATCTTGACAGAAAAATTGTGATTTTCACACTGTCATGAAACCAATAGGTCCCTGACATATGTTTTTGTAATCTGTGTAGCTGATTTCCTGTACTTCTGACAGCTCTATTACATCTCTGACAGTTTTATAAAATTTTTCCTCTGGGAAGTTGCGAGGGGGGGCTGTGCCTCTCCCCCCACCACCACTCCCTGGTCCCCCATACTTATTTGTGTGTGCAGATGAGAGTGGGCTGGATGCTTTCCTTGTTCCTGCCCCCATGTCAGCTGCCAGCCGCCCCTGGAGGGCCGAGAGAGGACTGCCCAGCAACGGATATGGCAGGGGCTCTGAGTGCCAAGGGACACTGAACAACGGAGAAGTGGAGAAAGGACCCCAGGGCCAACCTGTGTTGACTCCGGAATCCCTAGGAGTAAGGATGCTCCCTTGTTGGGCCACTCCCCTCTGAGCATCCTGCCCTTAAACCTCTCAGATCCAGTCACAACACCATACTGAGAGAGGGAGAAGGGCTCCCCTGCCAGATGCCTGGCAAAGTATGGGCACAACATTAGTGGGGGGAGCGGAGCCTTGGCTGCAGTGTGGGGTGTGTGCGTGTGTGTGTGCATGTGTGTGTGTGCGCATGCGTGCGTGCGTGTGTGTGCGTGTGTGTGCATGCGTGCGTGCGTGTGTGCGCGCGCGTGTGTGTGCATGCGTGTGTGTGCATGCCTGCATGCGTGTGTGCGCGCGCGTGTGCGCGCGCGCGTGTGTGTGCGCGTGCGTGTGTGTGCGTGCGCATGCGTGTGTGTGCATGTGTGTGTGCGCGTGCGTGTGTGTGCATGCGTGTGTGCGTGCGTGCGTGTGTGTGCATGTGTGTGTGTGTGTGCGCGCGTGCGTGTGTGTGTGCATGCGTGTGTGTGTGTGTTTTGAGTTCAAGATGTTGCATCCATGCTCATCCACCCCTTGCAAGACACTGTGCCGGGCCCTGGGGAGACGGAGCCGTGGCCCCTAGGCTAACGGTTCCCTGGGGTGTGCTTGGGTGTGTATGACCATTAGTGCCATCCCGTGGATGGGGAACATACTCTGTGTTGCTGTGTCTGTGTGCTCAGAGAGCTCACACTGGGAGCACATGTGTTTGTGGGCGCACGTGAGTGGTCTATACGTGTGGGGATAGATGCTGGGGACACTCTTTCCTCTAACTTGCTAATCCTAAGGGGCAGTGTCCACCCTCAGGGCAACTGGGAAGAGAAGCAGAACCAGTGATAGAAGGGGACACTGGTGGGAAGGCGGGCGGAGGCCAGTGTCACCTCAGCCGTGTGCATTGCTCACGCAAGGAAGCAGGAGCCTGGTCACCCTGGCCTCGTCCCTTCCTAGCCAGGTGGCCTTGGACAAATCCTGTTGTATAATCTCTAAGCCTCTGATAAACGAGGAGGAGGCACTCCGCATTACCCCGGGGAGCTGTCTGAAGCACACAGAAGGTAGCCCAGGACCCCGAAATAGCACCTCGGGTGCCCTGAAAGCTGGCGCCACATCTCAGCCTGCTCTCGAGACATTATTTGGGGCCTCTCAATCGACTTAGCCACTCTGATTTTCCTGTCTATGGAAAACGAGGTGTTGCCATGGCAACTGCCACATTACATGGTTCTGTACTGGCGATGCCTCTGAGATACAGAGCAGCTTCTCAAAGAGATACACTTTTCAACATGTCATGTAGAATTCTGTACTTGTTAGGGAAAATCGCATTTCCAGCAAAATGACATGCTTCTCCCGGGGTTGCAGACGTGTGGCTCAAGCCTTTCTTAAACAAAGAATTTCATTCACTGACTCTCTCCTCCCTCTCTGGCCTACCACTGGCTACCACCCCTCCCGAGTCTTAGTCTCCTTCACTTGAAACACGAAGCGGGAGCCGAGGGGCTGAGCAGAAGGCAGGGCTCACCCAGCTGGGGGGGGGGGCGAGGCAGTGCCCACAGTGGGGGGACTGAGAGTCCAGGCCGAGGAGTGGGTGAGAGGTCAGACAGCTGGGGAGGCACGGGGTGGCTGCTCTGGTCCTTGCATGTCCTTTGGCTTGCTTGCCAGACAAGGACCTGATTTCTCAGGGTGGCATTTAGAAGAATGATCAGGAGCGCTCTTGCCCTACTCCTTGGTCGGTGTTACCGAAGGGCCTCTGTGAGGGGCTGGCGTTCCCTTTGGGTCCAGCATGCGCCTTGTGTGTTCTGAAGAACTAGACTCCCTTCTTCCCTGGGTGCCGCTGTTCTAGGCCCCACAGGGGAGCCTGACAATGATCAGGGCACCAGCGACAATGCCTGCCTTCAGCCCTGCCAGCCTCGGGGTCAGTGTGGGCCCTACCTGTCACCCTGGACTACTTCCCCCATCTTGGCCTTAGGCTTGCTGTCTGTCAGTAAGCAGGGAAGGCTGGAGAGCTCTAGCCAGGGCCCGTTCTGAGAGCCTGTCCTCTACACTTCAGTGGGGCCGCCACACCTCCCCTTTCCTTGGAGTCCTGCTTAGAGGGTCTGGAGCTCCTCCTCCCGACACATTGACAGATAGACCAGCCACCGAGCGATTCCCGTGAAGCCTGTGCTGACCCAGGCATGGGCTTTTACTTGAACTCATGGCCTTTACTTTTGCCTCTCTTGAGGCCTGCTCTTGTATGTTGGCCCTTGTCAGAAGGGTGTGTGGACCGCACGGTTGAACCAGGGCAAACCTTCGAGCACTGAGGCACTGAGGTGAACCCATGAAGGGATTCAGCCAGCGCTCCTTGGCGCTAGGATTATATGAATTAATGCGTGTGAGTGTGTGGCACGGGGGCATGGTGCTTTTGGCCGTGCTTTGGGCCAGGCTGAATGGGGGGTCACTGAGGAAGCACACTTGCGCCCCTCAAACAACTGTCAGTGTGGAGGAGGCAGCCTGGCCACGGACAGCCTCGGCCCAGGGCGGAGAGTGTGTTCAGAATGGCCTGTCCTGGCTGGTGGTGGGGAGCTCTCGCTGGTTGATCTCACAGGTACCTTTCATTTCTTCTGCTTCCTCCCTTCCTCCCTTCCTCCCTTTCCTCTTTCTTTCCTGCCTTTCCTTTCCTTCCTACCTTTCCTTTCTCCTTTCTCCTTTTTCCTTTTTCCTTTCCTTTCCTTCCCTAGTAGGCTCTATACCCAACAGAGGGCTTGAACTCAGGACCCTGAAATCAAGAGTTGCCTGCTCCACCACCTGAGCCAGCCAGGCTCCCCTTCTTTCCTGTTAAATGGCCTAGGAGCTGAGGTGCTCCCCAGGAATGAATCCCACAGTTCTCATTGGGAGGTATTCTCCGTCTGCTTCCCCAAGGCAGTCTCATTGTTCCTGAAAAGATCTTGGCTGGGGAGGCTTTGTATGTCCCAGGGACTCCCTATGGGTGATGAGGGATCCCTCCTCTCACAGCAGGGTCTCTTGGGGGCTTGTGAACTTCTGGACCACAGGTACGGCCACAGGCAAGCTCTGCACGGTGCAGGTGGCACTGGACCCCAGAACTATTAAGAAATAGTAAGGCTCATGAGCACTGCATATTATGTATAAATGATGAGTCACTAAATTCTACTTCTAAAACCAATATTACACCATGTTAACTAATTTGAATTTAAATAGAAACTCGAAACGTGAAGAAAAAAAATAGTAAGGCTTGCATCAGACACAGAGGAATGAGCCATTCCCCTGGTCCTAGAAGGCAGCCTCCATGAGGTGTTCAGGGTCCTCTCGCCTTCAAAGCAGTGCTGGTCAAAGTGTGATCCACAGATTGGTGCTGGTCTGCAAAATGTCAGTGGTCCCTGAAGAAGGAAGGAACTTGCATCAGAGGGTAAAGCAAAAGGAACACTAAGCACACGCAGCTGAATATGTCTGTATGTACCTACATGGGTATACTTGTATGTGTAGCACATATTTGGAGCAGAACTTGCTCGGTGAAGGAAGGTTCTGATGCAGCTGTGGAATCTCACTGTGGACAGGCTCTCTGATTAGCACTGCTTGAAACCATCCCTCCTGCCTCCCAGTGTGACACGGGGATGCCGCTTTGTGGCTTCAAGCCACCGTCACCCATTTATCGGCCTCTAGGCGTCTCCTGCGGGGTCTCTCTTCCTCCAGCTGTGCCCTCCTCCAGCACAGCGTGCCCTCCAGCTGGCAATCAGAGTGAGTGCTCCAAAAAGCAGCCCTGGTCCTGTCGCTTTCCCAGGGGTCTGTGACTCGTAGAGTCCAAGTTTCTCTACATGGTCACAGGGTCCCCGCACATGGTCTTGCTGCCTCTCTCATACCACCGCTCACGTGCCTTACTTTTACCAAGTTTTCTCTCACTGTCAGGACTTGCCCAAGCTATTGCTCCTGTCTGGAACCTTGTTCCCTTTCTTCTGGCCACCTGGATTAATTAGGTGGCCTCAGCTGTATGGCAGAGACTGCTTATTGCTCTCAAATATCCTTCTTTTCTTCCTCATCAGTGATTCCTGCATTGTGGTCAAGCTCATGGCTACCCAGAGTAAACATGGTCCCTAATCTCTCTTGCAGTGAGATGTAGCGATGCCACTAAATTCTAGTCAATGCAACATAAACAGAAGAGCTTCTGGGAATTGTTCTTTGAAGGATGGGCACCTTCTTCCACCACTCTTCTTTCTCACTACTAGCTGGAATACAGATGTGATGCCAGGGGCTTGGGCAGCCATCTTCTATCCATGTGAGTGGAAGCCACATGCTGAGACTAGCAGGGCTGCAAGCAAAAAGATAGTTGGCCCTCTATGACTTTAAATCTTCCCCATCACTATGGACTGCTTATCTTCAATCAGATTTCTTTTATATGGAAGAAAAATGAACTTCTACCTTATAGAAGCCATTGTGACTTCTGAGCTTTCTGTTAATCCTGTCAAACCTCATTCTAATTGATGCAGGTGCAAGTAGCTGAATGTCTGAAGGAAGGAAGATTTTAATTATTTCTGTTAGCAAGAAATCTGGAGGGGGGGCTGCTTCCAGGTTGCTTTCCCAGTGTCAGTTCTCTCAGCCTTCTCCTCATGGTCACAAGACGATGCCAGCAGCTCCTAACATTGTGTCCTTGCATGGCCATGTCCCAGGTGGAAGGATGAGGATGGGTTGGAAAGGGAAAAGGGATGCTCCTTCACACCCGCTCCATAACCTTAGAGGAGAACCCTTCCCAGAAGCGCCCGAGCCAACCTCCCACTCCATCTCATTGGCCAGAAACCCAGCTTCAAGGGAGGCTGGGACAAGATCACCAACATCTTGGCCTTTGAAATAGGAAGCAGGTGAAAATGGGAATGGCTGGTGGCCAGACAAGCTACAGACTTCCACTTTGCCCTTCTGGGCACGGCTGCTTCCCACACTGGGTTCCACTGTCCCCTGGCTTCTCTCCAGAGCTAGAGTGCTCCGCAGGGATAGTGACTGCCACCAGGACATACAACAGAGCATAAAACAGAGCATCAGGAATGCACATCCTGGGTTCAAATCCTGACTCTGCTCCTCTGCCATGGCTGAATTAACCTCTCTGTGCTTCATTACTGAAAAGGGGATAATCCTTCCTCCCTGACTCCAGAGGCTATTTGAGGATAAAGTGAGTTCCTGTGTATGCAACACTTAGAATGCTGGTTCTCAAATAAGGCTGTGCACTGGGACTGGGCAGTTAAGAAATTAGTGGTGCCTGGGCTCCACTTGCAGAGACGGAGATCAAACTGGTCTGGGTGTGGCTTGGGCCCTGGGGTTTCTAAGACTCCCTAGTGGATGATCATGAGCAACCAAACACAGTGCCTGGTCCAGAACTTCTAAGAAATTTTAGCTCTGATGTGTTGTTTCATCACCGTGGCCCCAGTTTTTAGCCCCATGGCCCCAGTTTCCAGGCCCAGTGCACAGTGGTCCCTCAGGGATTTTTTTTTTAAGATTTTATTTATTCATTTGACAGAGAGAGAGATCACAAATATGCAGAGAGGCAGGCAGAGAGAGAGGGGGAAGCAGGCTCCCCGCTGAGCAGAGAGTCTGATGTGGGACGCGATCCCAGGACCCTGAGATCATGACCTGAGCTGAAGGCAAAGGCTTAACCCTCTGAGCCACGCAGGCAGCCCTCCCTCAGGGATTTTTTGTTGAATGAACAAATGAAAGTTGGAGGCCAAAAGAAATGGGCGAAGTCATTTGGTCCAACCCTCTGGCACTGGGATTGCTCTCCGCCCTTTCAGTCCTGGACTACATGTACCATCCCCGCCCCCAAGGGCTCCGGGGATGCCTGGTTCCTCCTTCGGGAAAGGGCCCCAAGAGTCTCTGCAGGCCCATGCCGCATCTTCCCTCACCTGCAGTCCATAGAGAGGGTGCAACCCAGCCTCCGCTAGGGGCAAGCTTCAGGCAACCTACACAGAAGCTTTGCGATGGGGCTGCAGGACCCTCCCTTCCGTCCCTCATGTGGCCACCAGCTTTGCTCCCAGCTGCAGAACTCCTGGGGGTGTGTAATGGGCCTTAAAGGGGGCACTGCCCTTTTCTGGGGTGCCATCCCCGCTGGGTGGTATGGATTTCTGCTGTAAACATGGCCCATCTGGGAGAAGGCCAGGTGCCACATTTTGAACAGCTCTGAAACTTAAAGCTCAGAAGGCTTTGAAATGCAAATATTTTGAAGGAAACATAAGGTAAACATGAGTGCTTATTTCCCCCTGATGAAAACAATATGCTGTTTGCTCTGAAATGTAAATAGGGCCTAGATCGCTTTTAAAGAAAGCCATGGCTCATATTTTTAGGTCCAGGGTAATAACATTCCTAAAAATATGTGTATCCGGCAGCCTTCCCACCCCGCCTGCATCCACACTCCCTTTTTTGTCCTGGATGTCCCTCATTGCAGGCATTGCTATCTTTTACCCTCACTGTTCTAAATCACCTCCCCTCCTTCCAATCTGGAATGCCACACTCCCACTTCTCCATCTTCATCTAATTTTTCCAGCACTCTCTGAGTGCTTGAGAGTTCCTTTTGGATAGAACTGGGGGGAAAATCTGTAGCCAAAGGCATTTCACTGACTTGAAAGAGATTTTCTGGTGCATTGAGTTCTAATCAACTTTAATAAGTACTGAATGCAGGAAGAAGACTTCCCCACCAGCCCCAGGCCAGCCAAGAATGCTCACAGCCCCCTGTTGGCCATGGGAGAAAGGACCGCTGCTGGGGTGGGGGCCCCTGGTTTGGGTGGGTGCAGCGAGTGACAGCTGCAGAGAAAGGAATAATTAGCGATTTCAACCCCTGATAATGAGTAGCTCCATGATCTTTCTTGCAGCCATTAGGAACATCTATCTTATTAATGATCTCACCAGACAGTCGCAGGCCAGGCGCCCGGCTCCTCTCCGATGGGGCTCTTCTCCGATGGGGCTCTCTCTGATGGGGCTCTCCAGCTCATCTGTGCACCGAAGAGCTGAGATGGAAGGTGGTCATTTCATCCTTCTCGGTGGTGGGGCTGTGTGGGGCTTTCTGAGCTGGCAGCACCCCCAGGACTGATCTGGGGAGCCCATACCCACACCGCTGCTTCATCCACATCGAGCACCCCTTCTCCATCCCGGAGAGAGAAACGGTAAACACACCCTTTGAACAGTTAGCACAGCTTCTGCTAGTGCCTACCTTGTGCCACACGGGGCCAGGAGGGGCGTTCACCTGCAGCACCCTCTGCTGTTCCCACCCATATTCATGCAGAAGCCCGCTACGGTGGGATCAGGACCTTACCTCAGTTGACACAGCCAGGTAAGCGCCCGTGCCACGATGGGAATGCCTGGCTTTTTGATGGGTCTTTCTCCTGCCTCATGCCGTCCTAGGAATGAGTTCATGACAATGGCCGTCCTTCCTGGCTGGGTTTTCTCAAAGGCAATGCCCAAGCCAGGAATCGCAGACTGTGCACTGGCTGCATCTGGCTCATAAACACGTGCCCATTTGACTTGCACATGTTGTAGTAACTGGAAACTATCCACATAGAACTGCAGATTTACCGACAGATGGGAAGAGCTGGATAGACTACATTTCTTGTTTCCTGTGGCTTGGTCTCAGGGGCACCTGCTCTTTTTAGACCATTTTCCCCAGGCCCTACCACTCCCTTCTGCCCATGCCTTGGTGGAGGTGCCCATTTATAGTACCTGTCTGTCCCCATTAGTTTTTGAATTTGGGTGAGACATTTAGATCTGTGATTTTTCAAACCTCACTTTATCAACAGATTCCTTTTCTCAAACTATAGAGCAGGTGATAGGAAATATCATGGTCAAGGTTGACATGGATATGGGATCACGCTCACTCCCACATCCCACTTTGAAATTTGTGGAGAGCCCAACTCCCACAGAACGTGGTTTGCAAATGGTTTTGATTGAGAACAAATAAATGGCAACATTCCCAAGGATCCATGGAATTCAACAGAAGGTGCCCTGCCTCGAGCTAGCACCTTGGAAATCAAGACCAGCAGAGTTTGAGAAGCCTCAGAGACTACGGGAGAAGCCTAGAAAGGACAACAGACTTGCTCATGCTTGCACAGAAAATTAGTATCTTATCTTTTACCCCCTGACTGGTGATCGAGCTATATAACTTCTCTAAAAGCCTATATGGGGGTCAGCTCATTCTAACAGCTGGAGGAAAAGGTGGGAGAACAGGATCTTGTGAAAAGAAATTTATTTCCCTCACTCCAATGTAAGTTTCAGGAGAGCAGGGATTCGGGTCACCATGGGTAAGCCAGCATTGTCCAATCAAGCCTTTGATTATGTACAGCGTCCAGGTGGCTAAAGTGGGGGCATCAGAAGTCAGCAGGGGTGTAGAGAGATCAGGTGCCTGAGGAATAGGCAGGATGGGGCAGGTGGAGGGGAGGCCAGGGGCCATATCATGAATAAAGGTGTCAAGTGTGGCATAAGCATGTGATTAAGGAGCACGGGGAGGTAGAGTGAAGGCTGAGGCTAGTACCTGACCCTGGAGGGCCTGGAGGTGGCCATCTGGCTGGTGGCAGTGGGAGCCTTTGTGGTCCCCGAACAGGAGAGTGGCCTGAGGAAATCTGTATTCAAGGCGGCCAAGCCGGAGCAGGCCAGAAAAGGCGGAGCTCTGCTGGGGGCCGACCGGTCAGCGCAGGAGAAGAGGCCCTCTCTGGGGCACACCCTGGCCCAGTCATCTGCCCGTTCCCACTGACTGAGCTGGCAATGGAGGCCTCGGAACACACAGCGGCATGTGCAGGAGTCCAGTGGTGGGAACCGGAGAACAGAAACTTCTAGAGGGTGGAGGATACTTAGAAGAAGGGTGACGTCCCAGATGCAATGAGCAGAAGTTTTCCAAATTTCCTGTTGGGGCTGCCCATGGCCTCATGGAACTAAACTGTGTATTAAGAGCTTTGGAATCTACATGGCTGGCCCATCGCTGATGTTCTGACTGGGCCCTTTCACCACCACTGATGAGACCCCCCAACACCACACTGTTAGCTTTCGTGTGCACGACCCAGGTCAACCTGTACCCACTTAACAAATGAGGAGACCGAGGTGGAGAGAAGTTAAGTGACTTGCCCTAGTAGGAAGTGGCAGAGTTTCATCCTAAACCTCATTCCTTTGTAGGTTTGGGGTACTTTTGGGGGGAGGGGCAGAGGAAAAGGGAGAGTGAGAATCTAAAGCAGACTCCACACCCAGCCAGGAGCCCAACAAGGGGCTCCATTCACATCCGTGAGATCATGAGCTGAGCCCAAATCAAGAGTCAGAGGCTTAACTTGACTGAGCCACCCAGGCGCCCTGTGTTTGGGGTACTTTTTAATATAATCAACTATTTCTGTTATCAGATACTGGATAGACTGGGAGACCAGAAGAAGGCTTTGCAAATGACTCCTTAGAAATCTTGCTTCTGATTTAGTTTTTGGACCACAGTGGACGACGTTATCTACTGGTGTCTGTTCCCCGTATTTGGGACATCCCCTTTTCATACACATTCTCTGTCTTCCAGAAGCTTTTATGCTCCTTGCTCCCACTAGACTCCTGGAGATGCTGCCATGTTCTTGGAAACCTCAACAACTCCAGCATGGGCACTGCCTTCCCCCTGGGCCTTGCAGAATTCCTGCCCGGGATTTGTCAGGATGGTCCTGAGGAGGGCAGACTCCCCCCACAGCCCAGGCTCTCAGGTGGTGAAAGCTAGGGGTGTGCTGTGTGGAGGAGCTGGCCTGTAGGGAGAGAGAACGGAGCTGTGTGCAGAGGGAAGCACAGGTGAGAGATGGAGAGAGACGGTTCTAGTCCACTTCTGGTTCCTGTTGCTCCACGGTCCAGCTGTGCCTGCCGTCCCTCAGCTTGCTCACCTCATCTTACTCTGTGAGGGAGTTAATTCCCCTTTTGGCTTCAGCTAGTCCACATTGGGTTTCCGTCGCTGGCAACACTAGTGCTGACTGACGCGCCGCTCGTGAGGGAGCGTTTGCCATCACACAGGCCTGAAATATTTACCGGGCTCGGCCTGTGTGCATGCCACTCCTCTCCAGCTTCAAGGGTGTGGGTGGGCGGCTGGGAGATTTGGGGGTGCAGACAGGGCTCCACTGCAGAGGATGGCTTATCATAGACTCTGAGAGACGTGAAGAAACTCCCACATGTCACCTAGCTCTGTGGCTGGGGTTGGACTCCCGACCCTGAATGCCAGCTGTGATTCTGGGCATCTCTGTCTTCCCCTTAGCAAGGGAACTCCAATACCCCCAGGTCTCAGGGAAAAGTACTTCCTGACCCCTTGAGCCAGAGCAAGGTCAGATGCCTCTGTGATCACAGATGAGTCCCATGTGCCAAGTTCAGTGCCTGTTACACAGGAAACACTTTGTCACCAGAGCTGAATGAACACACAGGGACGCGCAACCTCTCTGAGGTCACCCTCTGCTCAAGGCTGTGGGGAAGGAGCAGCCTGTCCGGGCTGAGCTGGCCATTGTGATTTCAGCACTCTGCTCTGTTCCCAAAGCTTGCTTACCCCCCCTCTCCCCTGACCCCTGCACCCAGGAGGGGACACGGGAGGAGGCTTTCAATCCCCCCCACCCCCTGCCCCATGGAGTCCCAAGGGCAAGGCCTCCCTAGCACCCAGCAAAGTCCTGTCTTACCTTCCAGTCAAGCCGCTGCTGGTATCTTCCTCCTGCCCTCAAGTCACCCCCTACCCCCCAGGGTCTCCAGCTAGGCACCCACTGCGGAGCCGCCACCCCTGCCCTCGTGTGTGTGTGTGTGTGTGTGTGTGTGTGTGTGTGTGTGTGTGTGTGTGTGTGCGCGCACGCGCGCACGCGTGCGCGCAGAACCCAAGCTGCCTTGGCACTCCCTGCCTTCGAGGCACTCAGCAAATGTTTGCTGAGCGACTGAGGAGTGGATGAGATTAACCAGATATGCTTATCTTGCTCTAGTCTCAGGGAGATGATTCACTTTTAAAGAGCTCAGCAGCTCTTAGGAGGGACGACGCCTCAGGGACTGGAATGAAGGATGTCCCCAAGAGCCGGGATAGTTGAAGGTCCAGGGCACTGAAGGGAGGGACTCCAGGGGCTCGAAAAGACTTCCCGGCGGGAGTAACCTCGGTAGCAGGCTGGGAGGGGCACGAGTAAGGGTGTACTTGTCAGCATCCTTTCAGAATGACAAGTGACGAGAAAAAGTTCGTTATCTCAAACGGAGGCAGTTCAGACCTCAGGGCTGGTTGATTCGGCAACAGGAGTCGGGTGGTCTCTGCCTCTCCACTCTGTCATCCACTGCTTTGTTTTCATTCTCTAGTCAAAAAATGACTGTCAGGAACCCTGGGGGCTGTGCATGTCTTTGCTCTTGTCTTGTGGGAGAGAGGGAAGTTACTCCGCAGGCATGGATTGAAATTGGATGGGGACCACTATAGAGAAGAACCTTCCCTGGATCAGTGAGTCCTCATGGCGGTGCCCTGTGTTGGGTGGCTAAGATTAGCAGGACCCACCTTGAGGAGGGTGAGATCAGTCTCCCTTGAGACTGTGGCTTTGTGAGGAGATGGTACCACCACCCGAGAGAGGCTGGCAGGCATGGGTTGGGTCCGCAGTGAAGAGGGCTCTGTGGTTGGGGTGTGGGAGGGCGTGGGAAAGATGCCTGCGAGGCATTTCTGGTGAGCAACAGTCTTTCTCAAGTCCTGATGTTGGGAAGGGGCGTCATGTGTTTGGGGACAGCAGGAGCCAGGTGGATAGGGGGCAGCAGGGGGACGGGCTGAGAGGCAGCTGCCTACTGGCAGAGTCTTGAATGCCGTGCTGGGGAATGGGCTCTCCCCAGGTGAGTGGGTTTCTGTTAACAGAAGAAGGAAATGAGAAGCGGGCAGGGCAGTCCTGCTCCGTTCCCCTCACTCCCACCCCGATTCACTCCCTGATGCTATTCCTGGAATCACCATCTCTACTCGACAGGTTCTCTCAGCTTGGCTAGGGTGGGGGTGGGGGGGCACGAGTAGACCTGTGTTTCCCAGAATCCCCTTCTCCATGGGGTTCTGAGTTAGGGTTGGCCAAGTGTAGGGCTGTGTGAGATTTGGAAGGTGGAAGCGGAGAAGTCCCCATTCTCAGAAGGTTGCAGTGATCAGATATGGTGAAGGACAGACCCAGAGGTGACCTAGTAGGCTCCAGGTCATTTGTCCCATTCTGGCCTTGGCAACAAGACCAGTGACAGCCCCAAGCCTCCACCAGGTGCTGGTCAGTAGCTCCCCCAGCGCAGCAGCAGCCTCTGCAGATCGCTCCCCAAGCTCCCCCTTCAGTGGCAGGGTGCGCTGAGGTTTCCTGCCAACATCCACCTGTACCTGTGCTTTGGGCTGCTGGGGCCCTCCTCTGGCCCTCTCCTACACTTCTTCTTTAAAAAAAAAAAAAAGATTTTATTTATGTATTTGACAGAGAAACACAGCTAGAGAGGGAACACAAGCAGAGGGAGTGAGAGAGGGAGAGCAGGCTTCCCGCTGAGCAGGGAGCCCGATGTGGGGCTCGATCCCGGGTCGCTGGGATCATGACCTGAGCCGAAGGCAGTTGCTTAACCAACTGAGCCACCCAGGTGCCCGCCTCTCCTACACTTCTGCCTGTGGCACTGTGGAGTGGGGGTATTGCAGGGCCTCATGAGTTCCCAAGACCGTGCGCTCAGGACCCTGCCAGCGCACAGTAGGAGCTGTGAGGTGTGAGCAGTTGTTGTGAATGCCTCTTTGCCCTGTTCCAGGCACTGGCCAGGTGTCTGCACAGGTGCTAACTCATCTCATCCCCCCGCCAATCCTATGAGTGTGGTATGGCAATTAACCCCATTTACAGAGTCACAGACAGGCTGTTAGGTCAGAACATATAAAATTGCTAGTTTTGTAGGTCAAACATAACTCTGTATCCATGGGTGCACGTGGCTCACAGCCTTTAGAAAGCTGAGCAAGCTGCTGAAGCTCTGCAGTACCCCTCTTCCTCCCCTTCCCATGCTTTCTGAGTGCCTACTATGTGCCCGAGAGGACAGGCATCCTGTCACAGCCACGCTGGTCATGTCACACATGCCAGTGCATTTGAAGATGGGAACCCTAGGCTATTTAAAATACGTTAGTTCACTCTTCAGTCTCCAGCACAGACATCCCCTGCCTCCGTGAACTCTTCTTTGACGTCTTCAGCATGGGAAGCAGCCTATGCAAGGGCAGATAGGCAGGAAAGGCCCCTGCTCATCTGGAAACCGTGAGGCAGTGGGGTCAGATGTGCCTGTGAGGGAGGCGGGACAGGGACCTGAGGGGCCTGGGGTAGGCCTCACAGGCTGCAGGGTGTTTGGATCCATTGTTGCCTGGAGAACGAGGCACCAGGGTCCTCTCTGCAAATCCCTGAAATGTCCCTGCTGTCTTTTATCTCTGCCCATTCTTGGGTGTGCTGGGAGGGGGTTCCTAGGTGAGGGCACCACACCGGGGCCTGGAACGGCCCATCTTGCAGGAGGCAGGAGGGGTTCGGAGCCTGGTTGACATCATGGCAGCCGCCTCCCAGCTCATGCCCACCGGCTGTTGGCCCCGCCTCTCCCTCTGCTTTCCTGACCCCATAGCCATGTCTTTGTTCCAGCATGTGCCATCTAAGCCCAGGCCTGGTGCTGCCTGACTCGGGTTCCTTTTGCCTCTCCAAATACCCTCACTGCCCTCGGTGTCCTGAGCTCCTGCCTCGGGGCAGCTCCCCCCCACCCCCCCAGTCTGCGGTGTGAGATCAGACAGCCTGATCTAGAAGCAGGCTCTCCCTGTAGGCTTCTCTAGGATCATCTGGGAGAACGGCTTGGGGGGACCAGGATGCCCCTTTCTCTTCCAGGTGCTGAAGAGCTTAGACTCTGGGGTTTGGCTGCCCAGCAGGTGTCCTGCCTTGTCCCCTCCTAACCAGCCCCCTCTGTACTCCTGCCGCACACGTGCTGGGAAATGCTGGCAGGTGTAGCTCCAGTGCCAGTTGGTTGGCGCTTTGTTTCTGTCACTGAGTGAGTGGCCGTGAAGCAGAGAAAGGCAGACACACCTCACTTGTTCTTCCGAGGCCGGAGTGAGCTCTCTGCTGAATCGGAGGGTCATTTTTGACTATAGAAACAAATACCTTTTTTGGGTGCTGACTTATAAAGGAATAGCTGCTGACACAGGTGCACCTTTGAGCTTCATGTCTATGATTAATGTGTTCTCCAGCCTTTTCTTAAGTTTGAGAAAACAACAGATAAATCCAGCCCTGATCTGTAGCCCTTGACTATTTCTGTGTGACATCACTAAAAGTAGGGCCAGGAAGGGAGGCTCCATAACCATGAGCCCCTGGTTTTTCTACCGCACAGAGATCTAATAAACATGGATAGCCTTGAACACATAGATGACAATAGAATGCAGCAAGGTAACTGGGAAGGAATGAGTTTCGAGTAGAGATTGCTTTTGTTTTTAATAGAATTTAATAGTGAATTTACGAAACTTAATTTTTATTTAACACCCATCGTGTAAAATTCCTGAAAACGTAACTGGCTCTCATGAGCTGCTTCGGGCTGGTGTCTGTAAGCCGCCCCAGGGTTATCATGGGGAATACATAATTTAATGTTCTCAAAATGCTCAGAAGATACTGGTATGCAGTAAACACTCAATAAATGTTGGCGAATCTCCTTCTTATTTATTATGACTATTCTCGATTGGAGCTTTGGAGCCAGAAGTATGGGGTGGGGCGTTAGGTGGATTTTCAGTCCTGGGATGGGGACCTGCTTCCGTTTGCTGCCTCCCTCCCCTCTGTAGGTCTCACAGGGCCTGCTGTGGAGACGGTGCTGGGCAAGTGCTCTCTGAGCTTGTATTTTTCCTCTCTGAGTTGGACGGAGTGACCTTTTCCTCTTGGCTGACCAGTGGCTGTCCCTGGATCTGTCCCCAGCATCACAAGCTGCAGACGGCATCAGGCCGAGCTGTTCTTCTCAGGGCCTTCTCCGGGGCTTGTCTGGAAAATCCCAGGAAAGTGTGCATATGGGGAGCCCCTCTCCTCATGTACTGACCTGGGCTAGAAGGCAGATGTTTTCTCCAGGCTTCCTGCCTGCTCGCTGCCCCTTAAAGAGACCTGGATGTTCTCAGGATTAGCTGAGGCCCTGCAGTGTGGCCCCTGGGCTAGCGGTAGAGAGGACGGCTCAAGTTTCATCTCTCTGCTGAGGCCAGTGGATGTGCCAACTCTGTGCAGGGAAAGCCACATACCATGGGGTCTAAGTCCTGCCCACATCCTGCCTGGGGAGGGCCGGTGAGGAGGGAGGGGCAGGGAGAGTGGCTGAGTGTTCCTTCTTTTAGCCACATCTACTGAGCATGAACCATGTGCCAGGACTGCGCTGGCTTCGGGGGATGTACAGACAGAAGGGCACAGTCTTCATTCTTAGGCAGTTTACACTGTGGTAAAGGGGAACAAAGAGCATCGTGGGGAAGGCCTTCGCTGGGCATCGTATGGAACTCCCCTCGCTCAGTTGCACTTGCGCGGGTTGGGGGTGTTGGGGAAGGCTCTGTATGGGGGGCAGTGCGTGGTTTGTGGGTTATAACGCCTGCAGGTGCTCCTCAGGAGCTTATGGAGCAGAGGGGGTGTGTAGCAAGCAGCAGACGCAGCGTGGACCAGGGTGAGGCAGTGTGGCCGGTCTAGTCGGTGGCTAACATGCGAGTGGACTGGCCCAGTGCAAGGCTTTCTGGATGCGCTGGGTAGCAACGACAGTAAAAGGTGCGCCCTTAAAGGGGAGTTGATGAAGAGATGGAAAATGAATGGGCCAGAAAGTAAAGGAAGACAATGAGACAAGGCGCCTCCCCCAGACCAGAGCCTCGCCCAGGGCTTGGGTGCAGGTGGTTTGTTTGCGAGGTGATCCCAAAAGTTGGAGTAAGGGAGTAGATTGAGAAAGGCAGAGAGAGACAGAGGAAGCAGGCCCATAGAAAGCTGGTGACTGCTATGGGCAACTGTGCTCAAACCCTTTGGTACCCCCTCAGGAACTGTAGAGAACACACCTTAGAATTAATTCTCACTCCCAAGGATGTTCATCCACCAGCTCCCATCTTCCACTGGTTTATGGTTGCCCCTGCGGGCATTAGCTCCATGTCTTAGCCACGTCTGCATTTGAGCTGAGGGATCTGGCCTCAGAGGACATCTTGAGGCAGAGAGACAGAGGGTCACCTGAGCACATGAAGTTAAATGCTGGCAGCAGGTACAAAATGGCCCTCCTCCACTGCTCTGAAATCAGGAGGACCAACGGGAAGCACAGAAAGTTTTTGCTAAAGGAGTCAGAGGAAGAGAGGTTTCAAGAAAGAGAAGCTGGTTGGCAGTCAGTGACTACTGAGAGGTCCTGATGGAAAAGTCCAAAGTGTGTCTTGGATATATATTGGGACCAAGTGGTGAGGTCCAGGTTGGAGAGGAGGGTCCAGGTTGCCAAGAGGGGTGCATGAGAGGGCAGTCAGGAAGCAGAGATAATTGTGTAAGTGACATCCCCCTAGATGGTTAGCTGTGAAGGAAGGGAAAGGAATATGGTGATAGCTGGAGATGGGTGCAGGATTCTGGGAGGACCTGCTGAAGGGTGAAGGAGTTCAGAGCCCTGGTGGGGACCTTGAGGAACGTTAGGGATTTCATTCCAGGTTTTCTTTCCTTCAGACACGACTTTGTTGGCTTGTGCTGGCTGGGACTGTCTGAAGGAGAGAGGAGCTGTTCTTTGTTAGAGCTGGCTAGGGATGTGAGGTGAGCGTCGGCATCAGATGGAGCTGGTAGAGAATCCCGGCTCTGCCCCGGTGTGACTGGGGCAAGTACTCAACCTCTCGGAGCCTTGGTGTCATCATCTGTGAAATGGGGAATCAGTACTTCTTTCCCAAAGCAGGTGTGGGCTTTGATGAGAAAAGATTTGAGGAAGGGTCTGACACATCAGGTGAAGAATTTAGCACTGTCTGAAATGTGGCATGGTAGTTAAGAGCATGTACTTTAAAAAAATTTTTGGTGGGGAGAAGCAGAGAGATAGAGAAGCAGATTCCCTGCTGAGCAAGGAGCCCGACATGGGGCTTGATCCCAGGACCTGGAGACCATGACCTGAGCTGAAGGCAGACGCTTAACCAGCTGAGCCACTCAGGAGACCCCAGAGCATGTACTCTTGATCCAGATGCCTGGGTTCTGATTTGGGCTTAGGTGTTGGTGGTAATGTACATGGCCTTGGCAAAAGTAGGGTGTGATGAGACGTGAGGCTGCCAGAAGGCTGAGGGTGCTTCAGAGGCCAGGACTTGATCCACCTTGGTCTCTAGGTCTCCATTCTTCCTGGTGGCTTCATTTCTCCTGCCTCTTTCAGAAGGGGGTGAGCTGGATTATAGCTGGCAAATGTATGGCTCAGGTGCTGGCACTCCGTCTCTAGCAGGCACTAGGAATGGACCTAACGTTCTTTCTGGTAAAGTTTGGACATTGCCTCATTAATTGGGTTATTTTTCACTTTGTTATTAAGTTATAAGGTTGTATAAGATACACCTCTAATGAGATATATGATTTGCAAATATTTCCTCCTATTCTATGGGTTGTCTTTTAACTTTCTTAATGGTGTCCTTTAAAACAGAAAAGTTTTTAATTTTGATGAAGTTCAATTTTTCTATTTTTTCTGTTGTTGCTTGTACTTTTGAGGTCATAGCTAAGAAACCAGTGTGCAATCCAAGATAAGAAAAAAATTTCCCTACATTTCTTGTAACAATATTACAGACTTAGTTTCTACATTTAGAATTTTACCTTTTAGTTAATTTTTGTATATGGTGTGAGGTAGGGATTCAGTTTCATTCTTTCACATATTGTTCCAGCACCATTTTGTTGAAAAGACTATTCTTTCTTCATTGAATTGTTTTGGCACCTTTGTTGAAAATGAATTGACTGTAAATGTGAGGTTTTATCTCTGGATTTTTAGTTTGGTTCTACTAATTTATGTTTATGCTTATACCAGTACAGCCTGTCTAAATTACTGTAATTTTGAAGTAAGTTTTGACATCAAGAAGTATGTATCCTCCAGATTTGTTCCTTTTTTTCAAGAGGACACTCTGGGTCCCTTGAATTTCCACATGAATTTTAGGATCAGCTTGCCCATTCCTGTAAAGAAGCCAGGTGGGATTTTGATGGGAATTACATTGAGTCTGTAAATCAGTTTGGGGAGTGTTCCCATCTAATGGTGTTAAGTCCTCCAATCCATTGACATATGATGTCTTTCTATGTATTTAGAGCTTTAATTTCCTTCAACAATGTTTTGTTGTTTTCAGAGTGTGAGTCTTGCACTTCTTTTGTTAAATGTATTCAGAAGTATTCTTTTTGACACTATTATAAATGGAATTGTTTCCTTAGTTTCATATTCAGATCATCATTACGTGGTTTTTCTTTTGTGGGATCACATGAGATTGAGACATTAGAATAGTGCTGACACACTGATTTTGAGTGACTCACATTGTTCAGATAGACAAAGACTTCCTGAAAATGTCACCTTGTACACACTAGGGAAATCCTACTCCTTCTGATTCTGAGATGTTGTTTTATTACACAGTTTATTTATTTATTAATTTATTGACTTATTAGTCAAGGGCCCCATGGGCAAGACACTGTTCTAGTGGTGAGGGGCATGGCAGTGGACATGGCCAAGTAGCTGCCCTAATGGAACTTGTGTGTTTATGGGGGAGTCAGACAATAAAATAACAAGCTAGCTAAATGCTTAATAAATTTCAGGCAATCACTTTGAAAGAAAGTGTGTTGAAAGAAAACGAGTTAGCTGTAGGATAGAGAACTGAATGGTGCAAAGGCAGATTCAATGGAATGGTACGGACCTCTAAGGAGTTGACTTGGGGACAGGAAGAAGCATGGGGTAAGTGAGCTGGGAGCTGTAGGAAGAGGACACCAGACCCTGGGCCCGAACATGTTCCAAGGGCCAGGGAACTACAGGGAGGCCAGTGTGGCTGGAGTAAAAGGGAGCCGAGTGTGATGGAGGCTGAAGAGTTGGGAAGAGGCCAGGCCAGGGGCAAGTGGGCCACATAAGGAACCATGGCTTCCACCCTGAGTATGATGCAAAGTCACTGGAAGACTCCAAGGGAAGGAGTACAGCAGTTGTGGAGATCTAGAGGGTCAGGGAAGGTACCTTGAGGAGCCGAACAGAGTCTTGCAGGGAGAATGTGCATGAGCAGAGACTCTAGGGGAAGGCCAGGCAGGTGGGAGCAGCAGCAGGAAAAGGCGTCACTGCATGGACTTACCCAGACTAGGGAAAGCGGGGTGTGTCGTAGAGCAAGACAGAGGAGGGAAGGGAGCCGGTCCAGTCCAGGAATGGGCTGACTTTCTGGTTCTCTCACAGACCATCTAGAGGGCAGCATCAGTTTTAGCTCAGAGTGGAAATCAAGGCTTAGGAACCCCTCGGATTGATCTTGGCTCTAATGCTGACTTGCTGTGTGATCTTGGGCAAGTCACCCCCCTTCCTTAAGGCTTGATTCTATCATCTGTACAATGGTTGTCTTGATACAAAAATAGCTCCGAGTATGTTGGCCCCGTGATGCATATCCTTGGGGATGGCTGCAGCACCAAGCCCCGGGAGAGGACCCTCGGTGGGAGAGGGGTACCTTCTCTGTCAACTGACTTCGCCTATGGCTGCTCTGAGCTAAGATGCTTCTGGTCCGGAGGTTGGTCAGGGGTGAAGTAGAGTGGGGCTATGAGAGCTCGCTGCCGAGCTGATGTCATGTACTGTGCTCCATGACTGTCAACCCAGGGCTGCCTTCCGCCTAGATCCCCTTTGCTTGTGGCACAGAACATGCCTCAAAGATCTAATTTATGAGTGGCCCCTGCAGTAAGTTAGCCCCAGGACTGACTGGGCTTTTGAATAGACTCTGTGCTGGGCCGTGCTTTGTGAGGGTCTGGTCACTAGTCCAGGTGACTGGCCAAAGATGAAAAAGTCACCTTCTCCCTGCCTCCATCACTCCTCCGTTCTGTTGGCCTCAGAGTGGCTAGCACGGACCTGCGTTGGTGATCAGAGCTCGCCGACACCACAAGCGCCATCTGTGTTTCTTTCCTCATGGGGCCCTTCTCTGCAGCACGTCCTCCTCCATTTTTCCCTTGCCCGAAGCCTGGCCGTTGGTGCCATCTTCACTGAGCCAGGTCCCTTCAGCTCCTGGGCTCTCCCACCTGCCGCACAGGGCCAGTTATCTCTCCCACTTGTTGGGAGGGTTAGATTTCAGGGGTCAGGGTCGAGGCAGTGTGCAAAAGCTCTGTGCCCATGGTGGAGAGCCAGTGCCTGATGCGTGGGGTCCCGTGGGCGCTTGCTACAAAAAGAGTCCAGGAAGGCTGGAGCCAGAGAGAGCTAGGCTGTTGCAGGAGCCCTGGTGGGCGGGACGGCCACTGAGGGTTTAATGAGATGACAAGTTGTGCCTCCAATTCCCTGTGCAGACGGGAGCCTGTCTTTGGACCTGGGACGCGCGCTGTTGCTAAAGTTCTGCTTGTCCCCAGTAAGCCTCTTTTTGCCTCGTGTGGCACTGACCCCACAGGAAATTCCCAGCTGGCCCTCAGTGTGTGTGGCAGAGTGATGCTTGCCCAGTTGGCTGCCAGCAGCCTTCCAGCAGGGGACTCTTTTTCTCAGTCCTCAGACTGGCATCATTGAGGTGCTTTACTTGGCACTTTCAAAGGGGATGGGAGGGGACCGAGGTGAATGGGCAGCATGAAGCTGGGGCACGTGGTGGGAAAGGCACAGCCTGGTCCTGGAGTCCGTGAATGCTGCAGCAGGAAATGCAAAATGAGCTTGCATCTGTCTGCACGCATCTCTGAGGAGCATGGCTTGTCATCTGCAGGCAGGCTCAGCACCTTCTTTCTCAATCAGAGTCCCTGGTGCTCTGTGGGCTGGGTCAGAGGTGGGTAGAGGTGCTGAGATGAGCGGGAAGAAAGGTTAATAGTCTTCATGATGCAGAGATTTAGAATGGGTTCTCGGGTCCTCTCCCTTCATTCATTCACGTGCTCATATGCCATCACTGAGCACCTGTTCCCTGCCAGGCTTTAGGCCAGCCCCTGACCCAGTGGTGGGCAGGAAACCCTTGGCCCCACTGTGTCTCTCCTAAATAACTGAATCATCAATAACATTGCCATGTTCCTTCTGTCACCCTCTTCAACTCCGTTCTCTACAACACAGCCTTCCGATTTTTCTAGGAGATAGGTCTGATTATGGTAAAGTCACTCAAAGCTCCCCCTTAGTTTAAAGTCTAAACTTTTCTGCGGTCAGCACATGCCTTCCTTCCCATCCTCTCCCCTGTGACCGTTCCCATTCCTGAGGCCACTCCTCCCCCTGCCTTCCTGCATCCAGGTGGCCTGCCCTTTGCTAAACCTGCCATGCTTCTCGTGCCTTCTCATGCCCGGCTCCATCCGGGGCAGCCTTCTTCTCCCCTCCTCACCTCCTGGAGATCCACGTGGATCTTTCAAGAAACGGGCCAGGTCTCCCTTATGCCTCCTTCCCTAATCAAAGGCAGCCTGTCTCTTGTCGACATTCTGCCCACTCAGAGGTCTCCTGTGCTGAGCAGGGTTTTGTAACAATTGTGTATCTTCTGTCGAACCCTGTGTCCCCTGGCCATGTCAGACTCCTCTCTGGGGGGGTACAGATAGACCCACTGCAAATAGCTGTTGAATGAACGAATAAATAAGGTGCTTGCGAACACTTGTTAGATTAGAAAGATGCAGGTAGTCTCATTTGATCCTCAGAACCACCCCTAGAGCAGAGGAGGAGACACCTGAAGCCAGATGGGACAGACCTGCTGCCTTGCCAGTGTGGGTGACAGCCAGCTGGCCCCAGAGTAGACAGCAAGTAGGGCCCAAATCTGCCTGACTCCTGGGACATGCTCATTTCTCTTCCCCGTGAGCACAAGTTCCATTGCTTGGGAAGAATAGGTGGGTAGGCACGAAAGCCTATTTGCAGAGAAGCCCATCACACTGTCTCTCCACATGCTCTTTGACAGTCTGCACTTGCCTATCCCACAACAGGAGACGGACTCCTGTCCCTCTTGTTTTGAATCTGGGCAGGGCTTGGTCTTGCTTGACCCATAGAATGTGGCAGAAGTGATGATCCAAGACTTCTGAGATAAGGCCATAGGAAGCCTGCAGCTCCTGCGGGGCTCCCCTAGAATTCTCTCTAGGGATGCTCCCTCTGGGAAGTCAGTGGCCTGCTACAAGATGGCCACACCACACAGAGCGGCCACGTGTAGGGGTTCTGGTGGACAGCCTGGCCACGTGAAGGAACCATCTGGGACATCCAGAGCAGCCGAAGCCCCAGATGACTCCAGCCCCCGAGGACAGCGGATGGCAGTCCCCTTTGGGACTGGGAGTGCAAACTGCCCAGCTGAGCCTAGTCAGTCCCCAGAAGCAGAAGAGACGATGATAAATGTTCTAAGTCCCTGAGGTTTGGGAAGGCAGTCGATTGAACAGCAGAGGATAGGACTGCTGGGCGCCCTGTCTCCTGGGGGACAGGACTGGGGGGTGGGAAGCATTGAGTCTCCCAAGGCTCCCCCAGCCTCTGTGACACTCTCTCTGATTTGTAGGCTGCCCTGGGGCAAAAGGTGGAGGGAAGGCTTGGAGAGTTCCATAGTCCAGTCACTTTAGGCTGCAGGAAATAATCAAGGTTCAAGTGCACAGGTGTAACGCCTTTACCCATGTCCCTCCCAAGTCCATTCTCTGTCCACTCTGCCAGGAAAATGGCCAAATGCTCACTCTGTGCAAGAAGGAAAGAAATAGTGACCAAGCGCCTACCATCGGCCCACCTGCATTGTTTCATTTGCCCTTCCCTTCAGTTTGGTGAGATGGGCAGGATTATTCCCCTTGTACAAATGAGGAAACTGGGTCAGAAAGGTGCAGTGATGAGTCCACACAGCCGGCAAGTGGCAAAGCCGACAAAGCCCAGGTCTGCATCTCTAATGCCGGGAATGTCACAACGGGCTGCTAGGAGGGGTCCCAGGCCCTCTCTTCAGCCCCAATCTGCTGGCCAGCGCTTCAAATCCCCTCATCACTGCCCTGCTGCTGGGGCTTAAATCCTGGAGCCTGACAGTGCTAATCCCTCTGGGAAGATGATGCATTGAGTCGTTGCTAACTGCTCACCTCAGTCGGAGTGAGGTCCAGTGTCTCCCGTGGAGTCTGATTCTTTGGGAGGGAGTGTGGGGTGGCAGGCCTGCCTGCCAGGGTGGAGGAGAAGAGGGGGACCAGAGGAGTGTTGTAGCCCAGGCTCTTCTCCGTTCTTTCCAGATGGACCTAGACGGTGGGGTTCAAAACAGAAGACTGGGCCTCAGTACTGGCACAGGACAAGCCCCATGCCTGTGTGAGGTCGGGCTTCCCCAAGCCTCATGGTAGCTCCAGAGAATGCCTAACTCTCCAGCTGACCGTGTCCATCCCTGGCACAGAAATGGGCATGTTCGTTTTCCTCATTGGCTTCCCCCACATTTGGCCTGCTACCTCCAGGGCTCCAGGGAGGGTTGTGTTTAGTTCCAGGCTTCTACATGTAAGGAGCAGCATTAACCAACTGGTGTGGGGTCAGAGCAGACAGCCTGGGGCTTGGGGCGGGGGTCACTGATTCCTGGAAGAGCAGTGACTGACGTCCCTGGGGGAAGGAAAGCTGACTTCTACCCTGAGGGTGCCGGTCAGCTTGCCGGTGTCTGGGGGCTTTGCCCAGTGCTCTTCAGAATCCCCCTGAGGACTGTCCAAGTCCAGGGAGGAAGAGGCTACTCAACATGGGCTGGTGAACATGCTGTCATGGGACATGGCTGAGCGGGAGACCTGACCGCACCTGTGTGCACGCCTGCACGGAAGGAGAGGAGAAAGGTAGCCTCAGGGACCTCATATAGTTGCTTGGTTCATAGTCTCTGGGAACAGACAAGCGCAGTCTGGCCCAACAGGGTCTGAACCACTTGGGCAAAAGAGAGGGGAAGAGAATATTCTGGCTGTCATGGTGCACACTCCAACTTGCCCATGTTCCCCAGACTCTGCTCCTTTGCTTGTCTTGGGCAAGGAGGCCTTGCTGCTCTCCTCTCCCTGCATTTCCTCCTCTGTTCCTCTCATTAAGCAGGTTTTTATTGAGCATCTACTATACTGGGCAGTGTGCTAAGTCTTGGAGGACCCAGGGGTGAGCAAAATAAATGTAGACCCTGTCCTTAGGGCCAAGCAGTGGGGAGCTACCGAGGGTGGAAGAGGGGAGTGATAGACGGGTTATGGAGGCTTTGTTGAGCAGAGAAGCTGGAAAGCCCGTTGGAAAGGTGAGGACAGAACCCAGGTGGTAGGTGATATGTGTGTGGGGGGGGTGGCAGCGGGGCCAGGGCAAGTAGGTGGATTGGAAAGAGAGGAAGAACACTCAGGAGGGTTTGATGAAGACTAGGCTGCAGCAAGGTAGGTGAGGAAGGCGGCAAAGGCGGACTGCTGGGTCCCTAGCGCGAGCACCGGGCAGGCAAGGTTACCATAGTGGCCCATCTCACAGCCCCAGCTGGCTCTGCTGGGTCCCTGACCCAGGGAAAGCTACTGCACCAGTGTTTTCATCTCAGGCAGGCCTGGGAACTGGGTCCAGCTACTCTGCAGCAGCTGGAGCACTGAGGGGCAACACCCTCTCCCCAAAGCTCCTTTCCACCCCTTGTGCTCTTCCAGACAGCTCCCAGGCCCCGCCTCTTTCCCCCGGCAAAGTCTCCTAGGTGGCCTCCTGCCAGCAGCTCCACTCCGCCGCTTTGCAGAGCAGTGATGACTGACGTCCCAGAAGGCCCATGAGCTGCCTATCCCCGCCCCCTACCCCAGGTTCTCTGCGTCCCCGCCCAGCTCTCTGCTGCTCCCCTCCCACAAGTCGTCTCAGGGTCTGAAAATACCAGAGCCGGTGGGAGCAAGAACAGGCCTGATTTCCACCCAAGGAGAGGAGGGAGGGCCCCGGCCCAGCTGGGTCTTCTCACAGCATCCTGCCGCCCTGGATCCGCCCCACCTGGCCGCCGGATGCCTCGGGGAGGCAGGGGAGTCTCAGGCTTCCGGGCCAGGGCCTGCAGCCTGTAAACATTCCTGTCCCATTTAGCTGGTTGCCAGATGGGCTGGAGCCACGGGGGGGGGGGGGGGGGGGGGGGGGGGGGGGGGGGGGGGGGGGGGGGGGGGGGGGGGGGGGGCTTTGGCTGAGCCTGCCTGTGCGCCCCGGGATTTGGTGGTTCTCAGCTCGGAAGAGCTCCTCTCCCTTAAAAGCAGTCTGTGTGAATCCTCCACATCCCTGGTTCTCCCTCTGTGTCTAACTAAGGTCATCTCACTCCTGGACCCTTCCCCCTCTGTGCATAAGGCCAGTGTACCCGGGGTCCCCTCTCCCTGTTTGCATCAGGTGGGTGCACCTCTGGGTCCCCTTGCCTGTGAGCATGAGGCTAGTATGTATGACCTGGGTCCCCTCCCCCTATGTGCATGAGGTCGGTGCAACCCTGGGACCCTCTCCCTGTCTGTATGAAATCGGTGCACCCTGGTGTCCATTCTCTCACCTGAGAGAAGGGAAGCCTAGTTTGGGGGCTTGCTTAGTCATCCCTCAAGGTTTGGGCCTCAGTCTTCAGTTTTGTAGGCTGAGGAAACTGAAGGTGAGCACGTCTATCTACCTGCCTTACCCGGTTGGTATGGCTCAGCCTGGGACAGCCTTTTAAATATCAAACTCAGTACTTGTCGTGAATGAATGGAATTGTTGAGTCACTGTATTGTCCACCTGAAACCAACATTACACTCTGTTAACTAACTGGAATTAAAATAAAATCTTAAAAAAAAATAAAACAATTAAACTCAGTGCCACGAGCAGTTTGCTATATTCACGGCCTCAAGAAGTCACACAGGGCAGTATTTATGCCAGTGGCTACCTTTCTTGAAGGTGTTTTGTAAATCCTCTTTCACCATAACATGACCTCTTGAGTATTACTGTATCCATTTACAGACGGCAAAACTGGTGCTTAAAGTGGGTGGCCAGGCTCACCATCTCTGGCTGAGGAGCTGGAGGGCTTTGCCCTTGTCCTCATGGCGTGGACCCCCGCTGGTGCAGGCTGGGCGGGTGCTGCCTCAGTTGCAGGATGCGGAGCACAAGCATGTTACTTGGGCCAGGACTGTTCTGTACCTGGGCTCCTTCCTCCTCTGCCGTAGCCTAGTGTGTGTGGCCCATCCCAGGTGTACTGTTCCCATCTAACAGACGAGAAGACAGACCAGAGGGGGAAATAAACTTGCCCAGGGGCAACAGCTCCTCCAGGATGGAATCAGATTGGAACTCAGGTTCTCCGAGACTCCCCATTAGGTGCTCATGCCGCTCTGTGTGCCACTTTGGGCTGATCCCCTAAAGCTCTGGATGTGGCCTATCTCCTGCTCAGGACAACTGATGTGACCTGAGGGCAGAAGGGGGAGGGCAGTGAGGGGTGACTTGCGGACTGCAGCCTCTCATATGACTGTGGCCTTGGACAATTCATCTCCACCCTCTAAGCCTCCGTTTCCTTGGGTGTTGGATGGGGATGAGGATCTGTGTCCAGCTCTCCTCGAGGACAAAGACATGGGTATGGGACTGGCAGGTGGACAGGGAAGCTTTCTCTCCCACCACGAAGCCCCCATGCCTGGGTCAGCCATGGCCAGTGCCCCAGGACCAGAGCCCTGTACAGCCTGCCCGCTGCTTGGGTGTGGAGGCAGGTGGGGAGGTGGTGGGGAGCTGGGCTTACAGCTCCCAAAGGCCAGCTGGGGGGCTCTGAGGGGCCTTTGTCAGCCTGGGAGGTGCCTCCCAGCAGGCTCTCTTTCCCCATGCCCCTGTGCCCCCTCTGCAGGCCTGGGACAGCAGACTGGCCCTGTTGGAAGACCCCTTCTCCAGTTTCTGGGAATGGGCTGTGCTCTGCAGCTTTCTTTCCCAGGAGCTGGTGCCAAACAGGCTGTGCCTCGGTGGCTGGCGGGACTCCAGGCATTCTGTGCTGAGCGTTTCTCAGCAGCAGCAGGAAGACCGACTTCATTGGGGCTGGAAGGAACCCAGCAACCGGCCTCTGTCTGCTTCGCCCCAGCTATAAAACGGGTGCATGGTGGCGCTTCCAAATGTGCACAGGGGACCAGCTGCTCCAGCGTGCGGGGTGGGGGGGGGGCGGGCCTGGAGCGCCTCTCTACCCATTACCCATGGTGCCTAACAAGCGGCCTTTAGGGAGGGAATCTGCCTGGGGCCTTTAGCTTTTAGGAAGCACTCCCATATGCATTCCCCATTTCATGCAGGAGGGAGTGCCCATGAGCCAAGGTCACCTGCCCCTCCAGTGGTCTGCAAGTGTCTCTCATGGGCTGGGAAGCCACATCCTTGCAAGGCGTGGGCTGCGACTCTTAGTTGATTGAGATATGGGAGGGTCACCAAGGGTACCTAGCAGAGCTGGGTGGGAACACAGGCGGGCCATTCCTGCCTCAGCAGCACCAGGGCGGAGCCCAGCCTCTCCCATCCTTGGCCTCTTCTGGGGTTTGGCCACCTCAGGAGCAGCTCCATCCCCAGACATGCGGGCTGCTCACCTTGGTGTGGGGCTGCATGTGTGGACGGTAGGCAGGGCACCCGGGACAAGAAACTCTAGCAGCGGGTGGGGGTGGCGCAGGCTGCCGTGGGCTGCGTGTGCTCGCTGACCTGACGGCCTTGGGGAGGGGAAGGGACTCAGTCCTCTCTTCTTGTCCCCTGTCTGGACAGGCAGTGTCACCTGAGGCCAGGAAGCTGGGAGAAGTGTCAGTCTCCCTGTGTCTTCACCACTGGCCTTGAAAACGTCTCCTCAGCCAGAGGCTGTTACAAAAGCCCAGCTCTCTCCACCTAACCATTTTCTTACCTGAGGGTTTGAGAGATCAGCTTCTTTGCATGGCATTCTTGGTTTTCTCCATTGGTCCCTCGCAGCTGAAGTCCTCACTATTCCCTCCTTGCTCTAGGCCAACTGCTGTCCTCCCTGCCTTGGTTCCAGTGGCTTCCCTGGTCAGGCCATGTCTGGGACCACACTGGAGGGGAGACCTCTCCCCTCTGCATGCTCCCTTAGTATCTAGGACGCGAGGAGGGAAGTGACAGAAGTGCCTTGGGTCAGGACTGGGACCTTCCCGACTTTCCTCCCCAATCGTGAGACCCTGGGGACAAAGTCCATGCTAGATTCATTTTGATCATTTCTCTGAATGCTTGTGGATTACATGGAAGAAGGAAGGAATGCAGGAGCCCAGGCTGGAGGCTTTGTGGTCAGACGGGGAACTAGGATACCTGAGTCCCTTTCCCTTTAGCTTTTAGTGGGAGACTAGGGAAGATGCTACAAAGCCCATGACAATGTTATTTGGGTGTCTGGATGTGTTACCCCTCTGGGGCCTGTCAGCCTTAAGGAAGAGCCTGCGAGTGATGGCTTTTTGGTGCTGTGGCAGATCTGTGGGTACAGGGCTGTGTGGCCTGCCTGGCCCACGTCACCTAGGGCAGGGCCAGCCCCGGGGACTGCCCCGGCTGTATGGCAGCAGCTGCTCTCTGATGGCCATTCCCATGAGCCTCCCCCTTTGTTACCCTACAACTGGGCCTGTTCAGAAGGCATGGCCCTTCTCCTTTGTGCTGGGTCATGGGGTGGCGACATTTGGAAATACTGCTAATAGCTGGCATGTATCGCATGCCCCCTGCGGGCTCTGTCCTGTGCGGGCTGGGCACAGAGCACTGACTCTTGCTCTCCCATCCAGCTCCACCCCAGTCCCGTGAGCAAGGCGCAGGGATCACCCACCCCACAGGGGAAACCGCGTTTGTCTCTACATCTGGCTCCTTCGCCATGGGCTTGGATTTGCCTGGGCAGGTGGGGACCATGCCCTGTGCTGTTCCGTACACTTGCACCCGGCCTACCCCTGCTAGAACGTGGGTGCTCCGAGCTGGTGGGTCAAGCAGGGGGCAATGAGTGACTCTCTGGGACTCTGACCCTTCCTGTGGGCCTACTTGAGAACAGCTGCTCTAGGGCCACCATCTTAAGTGAGAAAGCAGGACACGTGTGCTCAAGAGGGGCCCAGAGGCAATGGCATGTGGGTGATGATTAAAGCGTGACTTCTGGGTCCTGTTGTTTGAGGGGAGCAGGGAGTCTTGGTTCTATGTCTTTCCAGCTGTGTGATTTGGGGGGAGAGGCTTAAACTCTTTGGGGCTCAGTTTTCTTTTCAATAACAAAGGGGTAATCACCATATTTCTCTGATGGGGTTGTTAGGGGGTGAAATGAGTTATTACCCACCAGGTACTTAGAGCGGTGCCTGCACATGGGCACTGGACAGGGTTATTGTAATTTGTGAACACTTAGGGACGGAGGGGGGCTACATAGCAAGATAGGTAGGTATACCGTTAATGGTACATGGCAAATAGGCCTTGTAAAGGAGTGAGCAGTATATTTCCTTCTTTCTGTGCACCTTAGCAATGTGGTCACAGCCCAGGGTGACACCATTCCCCTTCTTATGTCTTACTTGAGAGGTGACACAGGGAGACCAGAAGCCCATGAAGAGGCCTTGTGAGCAGATGAGGGACCAAGCAGCCTGGGCCGGAGGGGGACACCGATGGTCCTGTGGATGACTACTGCCCAGGTGCCTTCCCTTTACCACTGCCCAAAGCCCCCATCTTAGACCCCAGCACAGCTTAGACCAGCCTTTAGGAATGGTGACGTGGAGGGGGGACAGTTGGGAGCTGGCTTGCACTGAAACCTGCATTTACTGAGGAGAAACCTTGAAATGATTGAATTTACTGGAACTGACCGAATTAATATTCCTCCCTTCGAGGAGAATGGGACTCAAGACAGAAATGAAGTTCACTTGTAGGAAAATAATTAAAATTATATTTTTTGGATACATGCCTATATGGCTCACGAAATTCTTACCAGCATATGCATCTATATGTTTTCCTTTCTATATGGACTTATAATGTGTATTTGTGTGTGGTTATGTATCTATAATACATATATGATAGATATATAACATATATAATAAATAAACATATATATAAATTGAAAGAAAGAAAATAAGCCAAAGTTTGTTGGTTATCTCTGGATGAAGGGAGTATGAGCTATTTTTAATTTTCGCTAATATACTCTATTTTGGGCGCCTGGGTGAAGTTGGTGAAGCATCTGCCTTTCGCTCAGGTCATGATCCCAGGGTCCTGGGAGGGAGTCCCCCGTCAGGCTTCTTGCTCAACGGGGTCTGCTTCTCCCTTTCCTTCTGCTGCCCCCCCTGCTTGTATTCTCTCTTTCTCTCTGATAAATAAATAAAATATTTAAAATATATACTCTATTGTAGCTTTGCAGTTTTCTGAAGTAAACATGACCAAAAGGACAAAATGTTGACTTTGCTGTTAACTATGTTTCTTAGCCATGAACTGTGTTCTGTGTCAGGCAGATTGAGACACTTGATGGTGTTGGCCAGGTAATGTCGAGGTTTTAGGCCAGGGTCTGTGTCCCCGGCGAGTACCTTCCCTTCCCTGAGCATACTGGGTTGGGGATCATCTTCCTGCCGCATGTCCATGAGCAGCCAGACCCTCACGGACAGTCTATGTCAGATGTGAGAGGCCCCCACAGAAGCAGGGAGCCCTCTGCACCTGTCCCAGCATGCAAGAAATGTAAGGGATTATTGTCTCTGCTTTACAGATGGGACCCCAGGGAGCCAGGGAGGTTGGGGACTCACACAGGACCACACAGTCGGAGTGGGGCGGAACCCGGGCTGGAGCCCAGATCCTCGGACCTTGTGCAGGTTTGCCTCACATCACCGCCTTCGGGGATCAGCAGGAAGGGGTTCTGGGACACATTGGTCCCACATGCTTGGTGCCCGCTGGGGATTTACGGATCAGGGAGAATAAAAGCTTAAAAGGTTTTGCGACTCCAAGCAGAAGCCGAGTTGGAATTAGGATTCTGTTGCTTCCTGCCAGAACAGAAGGGTGCTCAGAAAAGAGCTCTGAGGTGGGGGCAAAGGACCAAAGGAAGGTAAACAAGAGAAGAAAGCAAAGAGACGACCAGTGCTGCCTGGAACAAAGAACAGTCCAGTGCGTGCATGTGCGTGCGTGTGTGTGTGTGAGCATGCACGTGTGGTGTCTGTGTACACACTTGTGTGTGTGTGCCAGGGGTGAGAAGGAATGGCGTTGTGGCGTCGGGGAGGCAGGAGGTGAGAATGATAGTTGGTGAGGGGGACAGAGGGAAAGAAAAGAAGAGACAGATGGGAAACAGTCCGTGAAAGCCAAAAACCTCAATTCAGACAAGTGTTTATTTTATTTAGTGTTGATAACAGAGAAAAAATGCTGACGGAAACTCACAACTAGCATGGGCTGGTGCCAGCTCTGGAGACCCAGTGGAAAGTGCTAGAAAGGGCCTCGTCCCAGCAGGGCAGGCCCCAGCGTGGCTGGCACACCCCAGCAGGGCATGATGCCTGCCTGCCAGGAAAGCCTCCCCGAGAGGCACGCCCGAGCAGAGAGTGCCCTGGAATGGGAGCTAGGGTCGCTGGGCTGGGCCACTTCTCAGGGCATCGGGGGCCCCATCTGTGAAGTGGCAGCGCTGTTCCTGCTCTATCCACCTGTTGAAACTGTTGGGAGGACTTCCCTTCTGGCCAGCAGGGAGTAAAGGCATGGACTCTGCCCTCCTGCCCGAGACTCCACCGTCCGCAGCACACAAAGAGCCAGAATATACGGAGCCCCAGTTTGTAAGCACGGGGGCAGCTGAAAGCTGAGTGCTGTGATGGGGAGGAAACAGAGAGCGCCCTGTGGTTGCAGTGCGGGGAGACAGGGAGGCAAGCCGGGGAGACTGGCAGACCAGCTGGTTCAAGGAGTCAGGGGCTGAGAGTGCGGGAGATCCTGTGGGTGGTAGTGCTCAGGTCACAGCCCTGGAGAGACGAGATTCAGAGATGGGACCCCAGAGAGCTGCAGAGGGTCCCCTGTAGGGCACACACAAGCGAAGAAACGACCAGAGACCCCCCCCAAGAATTAACATCTGCCCTGCGCCCCTCCCCCGTCCCCACCAAAGGTGGAGGGAGTGGAGCTTGGACTTCACACCAGGGCCGTAGTTTCTCTTCCCACCAGCCAGATTGGGAAAGTCCTCATGCAGGGAGCACCGAGCACAAGGAGCACACGCTCTAATGCTCCAGCTGCCTTCAAACGTCCCTGCAAAAAAGGTGACTTAGTTTGAATCACATACAAGCTCCACCCTCTATTTGTATTTGATTTCGGTGACTCTAAATAGAACAGCCTCTTTGGCCACCCCCACTCCCACCCCCTTATTTCTTGGGCTTTTCACTCCATGAAGAATAAGGGTCAGTTGTCCTGTAGACTGTCCCACGTCCTGGATTTGGTTGACTTCCTTCTTGTGGGGGTGCTGAGCTGGCTCCTGTCTCCCTGGGAACTGCTAGACTAAAGGCCGGACCGAAAGGCTTCACCAGATTCAAGTTCAAGCTTTTTGGCAAGAACCCTTTACAGGCGGTGCTCATCTCATTTTCCAGGTAGTAACACTTTGTAGTCGTTCACAGTGGGCTCATCAGGGTTGGTTGCTCATTTCAGCTTCTGGAAAGGGAGGGCCCTGGCATGGTAGCTGGATTCGCAAATCCCGCGCAAGAAAGTGCATTCGAATGCTTGTGGGTCAGAGTGGTGTTTGTATGTGAACAATCTTGACTCTACTTTTTTGTTTTTAAGATTTTATTTATTGACAGAGAGAGATAGTGAGAGAGGGGATACAGCAGAGGGAGTGGGAGAGGGAGAAGCAGGTTTCCCTTGGAGCAGGGAGCACGATACGGGGCTTGATCCAAGAACCCTGATCCCAGGGATCATGACCTGAGCTCCTTGACTCCACTTTTACTTAAAGAAAATCTTTTCAAACTTTGATCTTTTTTTTTTAAGCCTTAGCATTCATAACAAATGATGGTGACACATGACACGTCACACTCCTGAACCACTGAGAGTCCTAAAGGTTTACACAGGAGTTTTGAGGTTGTCACAAAGTAGGGTGGCCAGTTGGGACCCGGGGGTTTTTCAGAATGTGGGACTTTCAGTGCTAAATCTGGGGATGTCCTGAATAAGCTGTCACCCTATGACAACGTGCAGACTTATCTGGTGACTGGGACCATACACAAGCACCTTGTATGTCAGAATTGCCAGGCCTTTTCTGACTCCAGCAGAGAAACTGGTGGTTGTCTGGGCCCCTTTCCAGTGATGGGGATGCCAGACCTACCCTAAGGTGGCCCATTTCATTGGTGAGTAAGTTGGAGTGTTAGAAAAATCGAGCCTGTCTGTAAATGCCACAGACCCACTGTCAGGTGGAAACTTACCCCACCGAGCCAAGCGTACGATGTTGATCAGCCAGTCAGACCACTGAAACCTGCCCACGTACCATCCAAGCAAACACCCCCAGGTCATCCCTGGTCCTGAGTTCATGTCCCCTCATCCCACTTCCATCTATGAGCTCAGGACATAGTCCAGGTCCTGGTACAGGAGCATCATGGGCACCAAAACGGGAACCCAACAAGGTGAGAGAGAATTATCTGCAGAGGAAACGGGCCTGCTCCCTCCTGCTTTCTGGAGTCTGGGTCCCCACGCATTTTCCTCCCGGGTCTCCAAGCCTGGCATGGTCTGTCCCCCGTGCTGGGGAGAAAATGTGCCATCAAAAGGGAGATATTGGGTGTCCTTACACCCTCGAGTGGCAGGGAGGGGAGTGCTCAGCTCCATCTATTAAGGACGAGCCAGCGATTCCAAACCACTCCAGTGGATTTAAAAGTAGAGCCAAGAATTTAACTTCAAGATGTACTTTACCTCCCGAAATCAAATCATCTCGATTTCAGTGCCGTTGTTGAACAGACTTTCCCGTTGGTTTGAATGCTGCAGCTTTTCCGGAAACTCTTGTGTGGGATGAAGGTCAGGATTTTAGGGGCTCAGAGGTGTTTCCATCACTGGCTGCATGATTGCCCTGAGGACTAACTGGTCCCATTGAAGATGTCTCTCCTGTCTGATCCCTGCTCAGTGCCAATTTTCCTGTATTCCTCTCCTGTCTCCAGGATTCCTTTGAATATGTCCCCTGCTTCTTATTCTTCCACAGGAAGCCTGTGTTCCCTAAATGCCTATTTCATATTAACCTCCCATCCCTCAACCCAGCACCCCACTGTCTTCCAAGGGCCTCATTCTTCGGCCCCACACAACAGGCCAAACTCCTTCCATGGCCCCCATCTTCCTTCTTCTGAAACGAATCAGATTCTGTGTGTTCCTACCTTGGTGTTGAAGGATACCTCTTTCTAGGTGAACCTCCCACAGGAAGTCTTCCCTGATTATCTTCCTCCTGGACCTCTGCCTCCCCCAGCCTCTAGTGCTACACAAACCCACGAACTAGTTTCTCTTTCCCAGTGGGCCTTTCTTCTCTCCCCTGAAGGGCTAGGGCCAAAATGTTGACATCAGAGACAGGGAGTGCTCACCAAAAATCCACCTTATCCCTTCTATTTCCAGCCAGCCATGCTGAAAGGTGGGGCCATGGGACTACTTCTAGACAGTGAGCTGAAGTGACATGTGTCTCTGCCTGGCTGAGGCAGTTAAGAGCTGGCAGGAGTCCTCCTCCATCCCTTTCTTCCCCTTCTGCAGCGCCCAGAGATGCTATGTGGTCCAGATGGTGCAGCTACAAGAAGACAGATTCTCTGTCAGCCTGGTTCCCTGCATGACTGTGTGGATCGGAGCTTCCCACTGCCTTGCACTAGACATGTAGTATAAGCAAGAAGCAGAGTTTATCCTGTTAAGTCTCTGAGATCTGGGTTTTCTTCTTCTGCTTGCAGCAGGTAGAATTCTTTAATATTAATGGAATATCTCCTTTGTCCCCCCATCCCCTGCTGCTATCTCCCCTACCCTCTTCCTGCTAGCTCTGAGCACAGATTGGGCACCAAGCATAGTGGATTCAGGAGATGGCTTTTAGTCTAAATGATGAATTTCAGGGGATGGTAACTGGGGCATGGAATTCATAAATGGAACAACTTAAGAGAACGTTCCTAGCAGCAGCAGGCTTGGTGAAAACCACACTTGATCTTAGCTACCATGTAGCCTGACCTCACTGGCCAAACCCTAGAATATCATAGCATGCTGCTGATGGATGGAAAGCCAGGATGAGGAGCTCCGTAGCTGTATGATTTTGGAACAATCCTGTGTTATCACAGAGCCTTAAATTATACGTCCATGAAATGACCGTATCATGTCAGCCTGAGGGACCCGGAGGTTCCTAGCTCTGCCCTTCTAGGAAAACTTATATTTTCCTCAGAAGATGAGAAGCCAACACTAGTGTGATTGTGTAGTTATGATACCCACCCCCCCCCCCCAGCTCTTGGATATTTGATGTAAAGAAGGCGTAATTATGACACAGCAAGAAGAGGTCCTTTTGGGGCCAGGAAGATGCATACTGTGGTCTGCCATATGTCTCATAATTTCTATTCCTTGGATTGGAGGACAAAGTGGAGCTGGAGCCCTGAAGAGAAATCATATAGGCACTGATCTCACTAAGAGATCAGTTAGAACTTCCCATTCCACCGTAAGCCCTTTGGGGCCATGGCTGTGTCTCTTTCACAGTCGTTTTCCCAGTGTCCTATTCAGAGAGATTGGCCCAGAGAAAGTCCTGGAAGGATAACTGACTTGCCCTGGTGGTGGCCCGTGGCCTGTTGATGGATGTATAAGCTGAGGCTGGGTGGTCACTGGGCAGGGAAGTGGCAGAGGGTGTCCCAACCTGTGAGCAGAGCAGGTGAGGTGACCACTAGATTTGCTCAGGGCTGAGATCTTCCAGGGGCACTCTGGGTGGGCTGGGTGTGGAGCATCTGAGAAGCCAGACTTCCAGGCTGTGGGTTTAGGAAAGGCCCCAGTGAGGTGCTGTTTCCTCTCGCTTGCATGTTGAGGTAGGTGAGGTACACATTCTTAACATATGCTAACCTTGGAGCTCTGGTCCTGCCAAGAAGCTGTCACAGAGGTATTTAGTGGAGGATATAGCGTAGGAAACGCTCCTGTTGTGCTGTGGGGGCACTTGCAGCTAACGGGGTGCACAAGGAGCCTCTTTGGCCTGGCCCCAGAGGAGGCAGCCCTAATGATGTCTGGCAGCCAAAGCTCGGCCCCCTCAGCTGCCGGATGGAATGGCGCACAGCTGACCCGAGCCGAGCTCCTACTGTGCGCTCACGCATGGGCCGTCCCCGTCATCCTCACCACAGCGCCCCCCACCTCCCGCCGGAAGTAGGCACCATCCATCTCTTTGTGGATGAAGGAGCTGCCTTTGAGTCGGCCTGACTCAGCAAACCTGCCTCTAATAAAAACGTCCTGACTTCCTTGGTGCCTTGAATCCGATGAACCCATCCAGAAAGTGAGAGCCTGCGCGTGACATTATCTGACCCTACCTCTCTGTCTTTGAGGTCCTGTAAGAAGCGTAAGTTAGCCTGAACAAAGATGATGTTCTTTGGCAGAGGTCTTGGGGAAAACCTTCGACACTTTGCACTGGGATCAGACGATGTGGTTTCCATCTTAGTAAGACCAAGGGTATGGCCTCCTCTTCTCCTCAGTCCCCTCACACATGCCACACACATCCAGCTACTCGGGAACACCCTGGAAACCCTGCACATCTGCGCCCAGTCACACTCTCCTGTGTGAGGACATGGTCTGAGTGCTGCCCCACAGACACGCCCACATACACCTGCTCATGTACTCACACGTACACATGTGTACCCATGATTTCGCTTACTTTCATGTTCACAACTCACATCCGCTTGTCTCCCTCCCCACACCATCACCCCCCACGTGGACACACCAGCTCCCTCCCCACGGACGCATCCCCCCAAGTGGATACACCATCCCCCCCACCCATTCTCCCCTCACGTGGACACACCAGGCGTGGGTAGAAAGCTCCCGTCATCTGTATATGCTTTTTCTCTGAGCAAAGAAATTCGCTCTTAAAGCAGAGGATGAGGAAAGTGAGCCAGGAGTTCTCAGCTGCTCTCTGCCATCCGCCACAGCTCTCAGATGATGAGCTGTTTCTTGCAACAAAGTGATAGAAAGAGGACAGGTAGGAGGGACCTGGGGCCAGGGGGCCTGGCCTGGATTTTCCTAGGCTGGAACTGGTCCAAGCCTTTGCTGCCCTGAGTGTCAGTTTCCGAATCATTCAGGTGGGGGTGCACCTTCAGCCCCCTTACTTGGTCCCTGAATACCCAGCGCAGGTGTGTGAGGGCCATTCAGAGGAGGCCCCGGTGGGCCCTTCTCAAGACTGAGTTCCCCATTTTGGGCTTATTCCCTATGGGGCCCCTGCATTCCCTGCCGACCCATGTGGGGGAATGTGGTGGTTACCCCCTGAAGGGGCATGAATTCGTCGTCCTGGTGTTAGAGCTGTAGCCTGTGTTTAGCCGAGGTTCTCCCGTGTTTCTCAGGTGGGGAAACTGAGGCCAGGAAGGGAAGACTGAGCACTTGATATCTTCCAGTTCCTCGGGGAACACTTGGTGAGCCATGGTCAGAGTTTGCTGTTTCGCCTCTTTTGTACCAACTTGTGGGGGCATCTGCGGACTTGGAGCATGAGGGACTGGATGAGGCAACATTACACTTTGTGTAAATAATTGTGGGAAATTTCGATGCATCCTCCCCAGGTATACACACATGCGTGCACACACATACACTCACACAGCTGCAATCTCCCTAACACACATACCGTCACACAGAGAACCCCTGGGTGACGAGAATGCACAGAGAAGTAGGTAGAGTGAAAGACAGGGAGAGTCCCCAGGCCGACTGCTGCTAGGGTCAGATAACAGGTCCAGGCTGATCAATGTTCAATGCATGAACTCCATGTTTCTGGCCAAGTATGGGGGTTCCAGCAATGTGAGGACGAGCACAGTCTGGTGCCTCCTCTTGTAGAGCATGAAATCCAGTGGAGGGCCACCACATGGACACTGAGGGCCACAGCTTGCAGGAAGGCTTACCACAGGTGTCTGAACAGGGTCCTATGGGCACACAGCAGGGGTGGTGCTGGACTCCCACGGGACTTGGGTGAAGACTGCTCAAAGGAGGTAAGATGGAAGGACAAGTAGAATTTGCCAGATAAAGGAGCAGTAGGCTGGAAAAGCATGTGCACCAGCCAGAGGGGTGAAGGGTACAGCTTATTGGGGTGGGCCATTTGCGCCCCCCCCCCCCCCGCAACCCTGTGTGGCCAGAGCCTGGGAGAGGAGGGGCCAGGAGAAGCAACATGTGAACCGATGGGAAGGGCCTTCTGTGCCTTTTACCAGGGTTTGGCTTTATTCTGTGGGTGGGAAAGTGGTTCCAGAATGGGTTTAAAGAGAGAAGGGATGAGAAAGGATTACCCTGGTGGCCAGGAGGAGCCCTCTTGAGGTGGGAACCTGGCGTGGAACTAAAGGCACCAGAGACAGAGGTGGGGTTCCAGAGGAGGCTTCCAGGCTAGGCAGGCAGGAGGGAGGGGTGGTTTGCAGTAACAGGCAGGTGGGTGGGGGATGTGGCCGGAGCAGCAGCGGCTGCAGGGAGTGGGATGGGACCAACTGGCCAGGAGTGTCTGAGTCGGACTGGAGAAGCGGTCAGGGGATGGGAGGCGTCAAGGACAAAGGCACAGGTCTGGCGGGGGAGGGAGGCGGACTTGCCTTCCCAGAGGTGGGGCTGGTAGCCCTGCTAACCGCCTCCCCCCGCCCCCCCAGGCCGGCCTGGGCAGGACCCAGCCATTGCTTGTCAGCCAGTGCCGTCCCGGGAGCTGCAGCCCAGAATATTAAAATCTTTCTCAGGTTTATCTCTTCCCCCTCCCCCCTATCACGTTCATTTGAAATCCCTGCAATTCGGGAGAGAAAGTTACTTTAATCCTCCGGTTCCTATCAGCCTAATTACAGTTTCAATAGACAAACGGGCCTGGCTCTAAATGAGATCGGAGGACACGGGAACACATTATGTTAGCGCTAATAATGATCTGTCTTTGTTTTATCATTTCATGTTGTTGCTTCTCATTTTGGCTGCCTGAATTCTTAATGCCTTCGAGTGTCTCGCGGAGATTGCTTCCTCTCGCTGCCAGGCCGGGACACAGTTGCAGACTTGCATATGAAACACCCAGCCTGGTCCCCGCAGCTAACAAGCCAGCCACCATTTAAATTTCAATCAGCCCTCTGTTTGTGTGTAAGATCCTCGGATGGTTGAAATTAGCAATTTTGAAAAATTGATTAAAATTGCTGGTTTCATGAAGCCTCAAAACATCAAAATCAATCTTTTTTTTTTTTTTCTTTTTTTAAATACACCAAAATTCTTGTTGGACTCACCCTGTCTGCAATCTGGGAAAGTGCCAAGTGTGCCAGTGATATGGTGGGGAAGGGCGAGCCAGGTGCTCAGGGGCTCTCCACTAACTCCTGTGTGACCTTCTTAAGTGTTTGAACCTCTCTGGGTCTCCCCTTTTTTTTTTTCTTCACCTCCCATCTGTGGAATAAAGGGGTTTGACTGAGTAGGGAATCTTTAGAAAGTGCTTACAGGCCTGACACTATGTAATTATGTGCTCTGAGTCAGGTAAAAAAAAAAAAAGAATGGATCTTTGCAGGTGGAATCTGCATTTGTATGAGATAGGAATACTAACAACTGATAGCATATTCCTGAACATTTTTAGCTAATTCCAGGCACCTTATATGCATTATTTACAACCATTGAAGCATCATAAGACTATGAGAAAATACAGTGATTATCCCCATTTTTAGATGTAGAAACAGTGGCTTACCGCTCTCCACAGTGCCATGATTCCCAGCCTTGGGACATGAAGCCTTCTCTCCATGTCTGGGTGATAGCTCCAGGTAAAGTCTGCTCTAACCTGTCCAACAGGGGGCTGCCCCTGTTTCTGGGAGAGGCCCACAGGTACCCGTGGCTCCCTGGCCTGAGCAGGGCAGTAGACATTTGAGGCATCCTTGGGCTCTCTCTACTTTGCTCTTTGATTTCATGTCTAGGTAGCTTTGGTCATCAACTTTGTGGTAAAGATGTTGCAAATAAGTGATAGAGGAGAAAAAGGTGAGAATGTTTTATTTCCCCCAAAGAACATGAATTGCTCAGTAGCACATTCCCATCGTCCTGGCCACGGTCTTGGCACTTTAAAGAAATCCTCTGAAATCATTGCTTGGTTTGAGGAAAAAAAGAAATACTAGAGAAGAAACAACAGGCCAAAAAATGGAGTCACTTGTGCTCAGCCCTAACTTCAGCAAACCAAGACTTAATACCTGACCTAACTGTAGTTTCACTCTCTCTCAGGAATGTGATCTTAAACCAGTTAAGCTGTAATTTCTTGGTGAGTGGTACTGAGGTAATCCGCCTGATAGACTCCTGTCCCCAAAGGAAAGATGTAGGTAATTCTTCTTTCCTTCTCTCTGCTCACTTCTGCCTATAAAAGTCTCCCAATTTTTTTGTGGAGCTCTCTGGAGCTCCCTTCTGCTTGCTGGATGGGGTACTGTCAGATTCCCAAATCACTATTTGTTCTATAAAGTTGCTCAGTTGAATTTTGTTTTCTAACAATACTCTGCTGCTGTGGGCAGGACTAAAATTTCTTCACCTCTTCTGGCCCCACCTTCATGTGCTTCCACTCATACTTGCCTTGTTCAGTAACTGCGCACCTTTGTGCTCTCCACTTCACCTGAGTAAGACGAGCGTCAAGGCCATTGTCCATCCTCTATAGGTCCCTGTGGCACAGCTGTCAGAAGTGCTTAATCACAGGAATCACCTAGGATCCTCCTTAAAACCCTAGAGATGCTCAGTGCTCACTCCAGACTTACTGAAAAGAGCCCCAGCCAGTTTGGGAGGCCCTGATTTCTTAAATATGTTCTATGTGGGCACATGGACAATGTCCCTGTGTTCCTACCTTCCAGTTCACTGACCAGAGGTTCAGTGTGCAGACAGTTTAAATTCTGTTCACAGTATTTATGGAACCCCTACAAGAGCTGGAAGGAAAAGATAGAGGTGTTATGGGGAAGCCATGTTTTCTAGACCTAGACTTGAATACCAACTCCTTGTGAACTTGGGAAGTTACTTAAGTCCCTGCTCCTGGTTTCCACAATTTTCAGATGAGAACAATGTTCTCTCTGTCTGGATTGTCTTGGGGAGACATATGTGGTATTTATGTGGGTCACCTGGCATAATGCCCAGTACAGAAATAGGCATTCAATTGGTAGTAGCTACTATTCCTACCCGAGGAAACCCATGGCACCCCTAAAGGGGTAGTTGTAAAGTTTCTGTGAATCCCCAGGTGGCTGGCCTCTCATAGCATATAAATTTCACCTTCAAAGGAGGAGGATGCTGGGTGGTAGGCTAAGATTACTCATCAGGAAAATGGCTTGCTCATTTAACTTTTCATTTAGTTCCTTTGCTTTTGACTCAAATTTGTGCCTCAGCATAGTATTAAGTACTATGTGTTATGGACTTACCTGAAATTAAAAAATTGTTGAATTAATAAATATAACACTCTCCATCGTCAAGGTACTTTCTTTGTGGTAGGCAGCAGTAGGCACAGGTCACTCATGTAGGCAGTGCAGACGGCAGGCTGGAAGGAGGCAAGAGATGATGATGGAGTGACTTTGACCTGGCTTTCTTGTGAGTCCTGCATCCGGTCAAGGCACTCTTATGTATCACCTTGGTGAACATCTAGAGCACCACAAAGCCAGAGTCAATGAGGTCAGGAATCAGCGTTTCCCAGCAAAGGCAGAACTCTTTGACTTGGTACACTAACTTTCTGTCTGGGAGTGAGAGAAACCCAGCTTAGCCTGGCCAAAAGGGAGGTTACCAACTCACCAGGAGCCACATGACTGGACCTAGGTACCATATGGAATTACTAGCACGATTTCTCCGCTTGTGAGGGATCAATGTTGTGAGAGTCAACCTTATGTTGACTTCATTCTCAGGCCGGCTGCCCCCACATGGTGGCAGAAATAGTTCCCAGCAGTTCTAGGCTCATATCCTTCCTGATCAGCAGGAACAGGAAGCAAACCTCTCTTTCCTAGCCAACTCCTGGTGCTGACTCTCGTTGGGTCATTGGGGTTGTGCACCCATCCCTGAACAAATGCCTGTGTCCAAGGGAGTGGGGGACACTGACTGCCCAGGCCTGGCTCACTTGCCCACTCCAGAGCCATGAACAGAGAGCCAGGGTTGGCTGACTCCTGTAGGAAGGGGGCTAAGAAGCTGAGTGGGCAAAATTAAGAGATGTCCACTCACACAGGGCCCAGGCCCAGTGTCAGAACTAGAGATGCCTTCTCATCAACCCTGATCTCCCAAAACACATCGTTTGAGGCTTTTGCTTTGGAGGCTTTTGCTTTTGACACACCGATTGAGATAATTGGAAAAAATGTAAATATCATCTTAGTTTGGTATCCTCAAAAATGGATGCTGAGACAAGAAGCAGCGTGCAAGGTATTTACATGGGATATCATCCTGGCAAGCACAGTAAGGGCTGCAGAATGAAACAGAGAAGGGAGGAAAACCAGTGCAAACCGAGTTAGTGAGTGGGGTCCCCTGTGGGCCATGAGGGTTCAGTGGCTTGGGGGCTTCCTTTATGACTGCACAGAGCACACTCAGACATGTCCCTCAAAGGGGTAAGGAAGCTTGAGTATCTACTGACCAGGTCCTGCCTCTCCTTGGTTGAGGGTTGCTCCTGGGGTTTAACTACCTGGCCCTTTGGACCCACCCCATTAAGGGGAAAACAAGATCCTGTAACACTGACCTGCTCTTGGATAGAAATACAGTTGCCTTGGGACGCCTGGGTGGCTCAGTTGGTTGGGCGACTGCCTTCGGCTCAGGGCATGATCCTGGAGACCCGGGATCGAGTCCCACATCGGGCTCCCTGCTCGGCGGGAAGCCTGCTTCTCCCTCCCTCCCTCCCCCTGCTTGTGTTCCCTCTCTGGCTGTGTTTCTCTCTGTCAAATAAATAAAATCTTTAAAAAAGAAAAAAAAAAAAAAAGAAATACAGTTGCCTTAAACCAAAGCATCTGTGTGTAAGGGGTTGCCCACTGAAACTGCAGTTGACTTCCAGGGAGGGGCAGGAGAGACAGGAGGGACACCAGCAGTGTTTATAAAACTGCAGATTGGCTCAGATTTTAAGGAATTACTATTACTTTTGTTAGGTACCTTAATGACATTGTAATTAACATAAGCATATGCTCTTATTTTTAAAGAAATTCATTCTGAAGAGTTTAAGTGTGAAATGTCATATTTGTAATTTGTTTCCAAATGTCTCAGCAAAAATACAATGAAGCGAATAGTGTAAAATATTAGCAGTTGTGAAATCTAGGCGATATATACATTCAAGGGTGTTAATTATGCAGTTTCTACCTTTTGGTAAGTTTGAGCATATTCGTAATTAAACAAACAAAAAAAACAAACCCTGGGTGATGCTGGGATCTGTTTGTGTTTGGTGGTTGAGCTGTTGCCGCTTTCCTATCTTTCTTCCAATCCTGGAGCTCAGTACAGTGATCCAGATCTCTGGCTGGAGCTCCGGCCTTGTCTCCAAATTGGTATGTGACTTTGGAAAAAGTGGCCAGGCCTCAGTTTCTCTGTGTATAAATGAAGGACGAGGTGTTCCAGATTCCTGAGATCTGCCACACCCTGAGGCTGTATGAATCTGTGAGCAGTTTCCAGCGTGTGGTAGAAATTCCAGAATATCAGCAGGAAGGACTTTGGAACTCTGTGTCAGCTGTCCTCTCTAGAATCTTGGGTTGGGTTTGTTGGACCACTTCTGAACTGCTCCCAGACCAATGGTCCTAGTAAGCCTTTAGGGCTGTCCTCCTTCTTCGGGGCTGACTTTGGCCTGCTGGGCTGCAGTGTGGTTGAAATCCTGGGGAGAAGGGCCAGTCCAGGGAGGAAAGCAAGGCCTTGGGTCTCATGAAATGTGGAAGGGAGCCAATGTATCTATTCCACTATATTGCAAGTTTCTAACATAAATGATGTGGATTTGCGTCAAATTATGTTTTTTTTTTTTTTGATTCTGTTGAGATAATCAAATGATTTCACTGATACTGGAATATTAAACCTATCTTTTATTCCTAGGATAAATGTCACTAGGTCATGGTTTATTATCTTTTTGTATATTATTGATTTGCTCATATTTTAAAATAATTTGTGCCCCATGAAGGGTACTGGTCTGTAGCTTTCCATTTTTTTTTTTTTTTTAAAGATTTCATTTATGCCTGAGAAGGAACACAAGCAGGGAGAGTGAGAGAGGGAGAAGCAGGCTTCCCGCCGAGCAGGAAGCCCTATGCGGGGCTCGATCCCAGGGCTCCGGTATCATGACCTGAGCCGAAGGCAGACGCCTAATGACTGAGCCACCCAGGCGCCCCTGTAGCTTTGCATTTTAATAATATCTTTTTCTGCTTTTGATATCAGGATAAATTGGCTTCAAAAAAACAGATGGGACAGGATTTCTCTTTCTGTATTCTCTGAAAGACTTTGATAGGTGTGGTATTTCTTTTCTACCTAATTTTTAGAAATAGACTTTACCAGTAAAACTATTGGAGTTTAGTGCTTTCTTTGTAAAAATATTTATAACTACAAATTCAATTTATTTAATAGCTATAGGGCTATTCAGGCTTTCTATCTCTTCTTGAGTGACTTTGGTAGTTTGTGACTTTGAAGTAATTTGTACATGTTCTCCAAGTTGTTGAATTTATGACATAAAATTGTTCACACTATTTATCATTCTCATATCCCTTTATTATTATGTGAAATGTCTTTTTTATCTCTGCATATGGAGTCTGCTTTATTTGATATCAAGGTAACAATAGAATGTTCTCATAATTAGTATTTGTGTGGCATATTTTCTTCTATCCTTTATTTATAACCTCTCTGTGTTATATTTAGGGTGGATATCTTAATTGATAGCTTGTAGTCTGGTCTTGTTTTTTTACCTAGTCTGGCCTTGCTTTTTTTATCTAGTCTTTGGCCTTTTTTTTTTTTTTTAAGGATTTTATTTATTTATTGGTCAGAGAGAGAGAAAGAGAGAGAAAGCATACACAAGCAGGGGGAATGGCAGGCAGAGGGAGAAGCAGGCTCCCCACTGAGTAAGGAGTCCAGTGCAGGGCTCAATCCCCAGACCTGGGATCATGACCTGAGCAGAAGGCAGACGCTTAACCAACTGAGCCACCCAGGTATCCCAAGTCTTTAGCCTTTGAATTGGAATGCTTAGACAATTTACATTTAGTATGATCATTGATAAATTGGGTTTAAATATATGATTTTGCTAGTTATTTTCTATTTTCCCCATTTGTTCCTTATCCCACTTTTCCCCCTTAATTATTTCCTTGTATCAATTCAGTATTATTTTAGGACTCCATTGTATCTTCTGTATAAGCTTATTAACTATACTTTCTGTTTTATGCTTATAGTGGTGGCTCTAGAGTTTGTAATATTTATGTTTAAACTCATCACTGCCTACTTTCCATCAATATTATACTGCTTTTTGTGTGATGTAAGGATTTTACAAGAGTATTATTCCTTTCCCCCCCTCCCCTGTGCTATTGTTGTCACATATTTTACTTATATGTGTATTATAACCCCTTACAATACATTATTATTTTTATATGAGGTAGTTAGCTACCTTTTAAAGGAAATGAGAAGCAAGAAAACACATAAGTATTTTTTCAATCTACCCACATATTTAGCATTTCCATACTCTTCATTCATTTGTAAAGAAGTGATTTCTATCTGATTCTATTCCTTCAGTAGAAGAACTTTATTTAATGATTCTTTAATGCAAGTCTGCTAGCAATAATGTATTCTCTTGGCTATTATTTGTCTGAAAATTATTTTGCTTTTACTTTTAAACAGTATTTTCACTTGATATAGAATTCTAGATTGATGGTCATTTTTTCTTTCCTCTCTAGATAGTAGAGATACTGTTCCATTGTCTTCTGGTGTGCGTAGTTTCAGTACAGTAATCTCTATAATTTTTTAGTTATGTTCCATATGTGGTATTTTTATTTGACTACTTTTAGGATTTTCTCTTCATCATTGGTTTTCATAAACTTGATTATGAAGTGTCTCGATGCATTTTTCTTTGTATTTATTCTGCCTTGGGGTTTGTTCAATTTTTTGTGTGTCAATTTATATTTTTTAATAAAATTTAGAATATTTTCAACTATGACTTCTTCAAAAAACTTTTATGCTCTCTTTTTTGAGAACTTCAAATTATGCATATGGTAGGCCACTTAATATGGTCTTACTTGTCACTGAGTCTTTGTTTAATTTATTCATTTTCCCCCCTCTTTTTGCTTTTTTTTGGATAGTCTCTCTCACCTTTTGTTCAGTTTTACTTATCTTTTCTTTCTCTAATGTCTAATCTGATTTAAGCCTGCCTAGTTAATTTTTCATTTTCGATATTGTGATTTTTGACACTAGATGTTCCAGGTTTTTTGTTGTTGTTTTTAAGTTTCCTTTTCTCTTTTCATTATGCTTATGTTTTCCTTAAATTCTTAAAAATATTTATAATAGCTGCTTTAAAGTCTTTTTATGTGAGTTCCATTACCTTTGTGACTTCTAAGTTTGATTCTGTAGACTAATTCTGTTGACTGGATTACATTTTTCTGTGTTTTTGTTTTTTCTTTCATATTTGGTTATTTTTTATTAGATGCTGGACATTGTGAAAACAAGATTGATTGTTGAGTATCTGGATTTTGTTTTCTCCCATCGAGTATACTGAGTCATGTGCCAGCAGCCAGTTAGTTTACTTTCACGTCATCTTGTACTTGTGAGACTTGTTTGTAAGCGTGGTGGAGTCTAGAGTAGACTTTACCCTAGGGCTTGCTTAGTTCCAGGACTAGTGCCCTTTATGGGGTTTCTCCTGAATGCCCTCAATGTTCACTGTGGTCTCTCCATTCTTTCTGATGAGTACTCACATGTCTCTCAATCCTGTTGAACTTCAGTATTGGCTTAGCGGGCAGTTTCCCACTAGTTGTTTTTTCTTTGATAATTGTTACTTTTCCAGACTCATGGAGTATCTCTCTATACACTCACAGCTTAGTGTTCAGCCAGACTCAGGGGATCCCTGTGCAGATTTCTGGAGCTCTTTCATTGCATAGCTTCTTCCTTTTCAGTTCTCTGTCCCACATAATCCAGAAGTCTTAGGTCCCAAAGTCTAATCTCTCTCTTATACACTCTGCTTGAATCTACACGAGTCTTTGCCAAGTCCAAGAAATACCTCTGGGCAGAAATCTTGGACTCACAGGGCTCACTTCCTTTGTTTTCCTTTTCTCAGAAACTAAAGTATTATGATGCTTATTGTTCAACATCTGAAAAGAGTTGTTTTACGTATTTTTCCCATGCTTTTTGTTTAATTGTTTTAGATGATATAGAAGGCAGAGTATGGCCCTTTAAAGATGTCCATGTTCTAATCTCTGGAACCAAGGATATGCTAGGTGACATGGCAAAGGGAAATGAAGATTGCAGATGAAATTAAGGTTGCTAATCAGCTGCCTTTAAAATAAGGAGGTTATCTTGGATTATCCAGACGGACCCAAGATAATTGCAAAGACCTTAAAAAGCAGAAGAGGGAGGAAGGAGAGAAGCAGAGAAATGGCAGCATGGAAGGATTTGGTTCCGTATTGTTGGCTTTGAAGATATAAAATGGGAAACATAAGCCAAGGAAAGCAGGTAGTTTCTAGAAGCTAGAATGGCGAAAGAAAGGAAGTCTCTCTGCAGAAGTAATGCAGCCCTGCTGACACCTTAATTTTAACACACTCAGACTCATTCTGACTTCCATATCTAGAAGATAATAAATTTATATTGTTGAAGCCTCTAAGTTTTGTCGTAATTTGTTAGCAATCGGGACACTGGTGTTTTAAAAAAGTTTCTCTGGTAGTTCCAGTTATGCACCCAGGACTGAGGACCACTGACCTCATTTAACCTCCCCGGTTTACAGCTGAGGCCACTGAAACAAAGAATGGCTAGAGGCAGACACAGGGGGATCCCAGTGTTGCAATGCTCACTTCAAACAAAGGTACAGAATATGTATCTTACATCCTCCAGGAAGATGCCTCTTGGCATCCAGGTATTTCTAATTGTGGCAAGAGGCCTGCAATGCACTTGGATGCAAGATGTATACCCTCCAAATGTGGTAGTGAAGGCCAACCTGTTAGCTATGCAAAACTATGGATTTCAAAAATGAGTTTAATCAGCGTTATTACCACAAAAGTGCCCACATATAAACCCAGTGTGAGTCATTGACTGGTTTTGATCGAGTTGATGAGAATTCTGGTGTTTAACGGACTTCAGCACGCTGGAGAACCACAGCGCATCTTCTGCCAGGGTTCCTATCAATTCCATCTCCAGCTTTACATCAGCAAGGGCAGTGCTCAGCTTGGTTTCAAGCATTCCGTGCATTAAAAAAAAAAATCAGTGCTTTCACTGAGCCAGCGGGAGCCAAGCATCACCTAAGTTTTGGTGTTCAGTAGGATTCTGAGATTTATTGGTTCCTGTTCAAAATTTCAGGGACTCTAAGATTCCTTGGTGAGATCATTAGGTGAGAGTTTTTCCTCCTTCTTTCTTTCCCTCCCTTCCCCTCCTCTTCAGTTTTCTTCTCCTTCTTCTTTCTATTTTTAAAATTGGCCTTAGGTCAGTCACAACTGGGATAGTTGGATGCCTCTGCCTAGGGACCATATGCAAGTTAGTAGACAGTTGGATTATCCCAGAGCTCCTCTCCTGCCTTGACATTTTTCTAATTCCACAACGCCTCTGGATGATTCTTGGCTGTGATCCAGCTTAGGAGTTCAGGCTGATAATGACAGCCAGATGACCCTCTCTGCTCCTCTCTCCACAGTGCACTCTTAGCTTTTCCTTGGCCTCAACTCACTGTTTAGCTTAGCAAAACCCACTCAGCAAGCTGGTATTTTGCAGGTGGTTGAGGACAGATGCAGGGAGTGACGACAAAAGTGATGGTTAACATTTCCGGAGTGTGTTCAGTTATTGAGGGTCAGGCTATAGACAGATACTAAATATTACCCTCCTTTTGTACAGGAGACTTCAGACACAGAGGGATTAAGTAACTTTTGAAAGAACACAATAAATAAGTAGCAGACCTGGGATTTGTATCCAAGCAGTCTAGAAGCTTGTTCTTAATCACTACCCTACTGTCAAAGGACCAGCCCTGTGTTTGGATTAGGATAGGTGGTACCGGAATGCCATGCTTCAAAGGACCAGAAGGCATTAGGCTCAAAGCCCTGTCATATGCCTGCAACCTCTGCTCTGAGTGCCTTTTGCATTTGAGTTCAAGCATCACTTGTTGTAATTTCTGCATCCAGATAGATAGACTGTATTCAGATTGACTCTCAGTGCCTCTATTTTCTAGTTGGTGGCCCTGAACCTCAGTTTCCTTATCTGTAAAATGCAACAAATACATCTTTCAGAGGGTCATTGTGAGGATTGGATGAAATTGTATGTGTAAAACACCAGACACAGAGGCCCCACCCTCATTGTAGGATGGACCCATCGAAGGAAACACTATGATCTATTGGTTGACATCAGTGTGGAGGCTTTGAGAATAGAATAGGGACAGATATTGCAAAGATAGTATAGGGAGTTCCTGTAGAACCTTCTTCTGCCATCTCCTAATGTTAACACCTTCTATAATTTTATATATTTTACATATAATTATTAAAACCAATTAATTAATGTTGGATAATATTATTATTAAACAACAGTCTTCATTCAGATTTCACTAGTTTTCTCATTAATGTCCTTCTTCTACTCCAGGATCCAGTCCAGAACCCTGTGTAGTATTTAGTGGCCATGACTCCCTAGTCCCTTGCAATCTGTGATAGCGTCTCAGTCTGCCCTTACTGTTCATGACCTTGACGTTTCAGAAGGATACTGAGCAGTTACTTCCGAGGATGGCCCTCAATCTGTGCTTGTCTGATTTTTCCTTTGTATTAGATTGAGGTCACATGTTTTTGGCTTGCCTGACGTGTAAGTGATGCATCTTTTCCTCCTCATCACACAGGTATGTCCGTGTGTCTTACTACAGGTGATGCTGACTTTGATCACTTGGTTAAGGTAGTGTCTGCCTGGAGTTTCTGTGCTCAGATTACGGGTGTTTTTTTACCCCCTTCATACTTGATAAATATCTTGGGGAAGATCTTTTGAGACGATTCAAATCTTCTGTTTCTCCTTAAGCTTTCACCTACTACTTTTAGCATCTTGTCGCAATAATTATTACTGTAGTGTTGTAATAGCAAATTTTTAAATTTTCCTCGTTCATTTTACATGTATTAATTGGAATTCTTCTGTAATGAAGAGCTGCCCCCATTTATTTATTTATAACCATATGGTTCCTGGATACTTATTTTATGAGTTATGATTTGATATTCTCATTATTTATTTTCTTGCTCCCATTGTCCCCGCCTTGGCTGTTAGGGATCTTTTCTTCTGTCCTGTGCCCCATGGGCAGGGCTTACTGGAGTGGTCAGGGCCCAGAGCCCAGAATTTGCCTCAGGGCAGTGAGGCCTGGGGCGTGAGAGAGTGTGAGGGTGTGGAAGGGAGAGTAGAATTGGCAGAGCCCGACACCCTTCTCCACAGAGCATCTGCTTCTCTAAGACTCAGGCAGCTCTGAAATTTCCCTGGACCAGTCCTATTTTCCTGCTCCATCCTACAGCAGAGGAAATCGAGGCCTCTGGAAAAGAAGGGACCTGTTGGAGGCCAGCAGGTTGGGTGGGTGGTGAGGTGTGGGGAGCAGCCTGGGCTGTCAGACCGCTTGTCCCTGCCACCCTGAGCTGGCCCCAGGCCCCCACGCGGTGTGTCATTAGGGGGTAGCCTGTTCCAGCGTCTGGGCAAACCAGGGGCCGAGGGAAGTTTGTTCCCTCAGCAGCGGCTCAGGAAACAGGAGGCTCTGGTGCAAAGTTTCTTCAGGAAGCCCTGGGGCTATTGGCTCTGCTCCCTCTTCTTTCTGCCCAGCTAAAAGGGAGGGGTTTTCTGTGTCAAATCCCCAGCTCCGGCTCAGTGGGGGCCTCTAATCCCCCTCCTGGCTCCAGAACACGGAAAGCGTTGAGCCAGGTCTGGTGGAGGTGCTCCCAGAGAGAGGATTCCTGTAGGCCTGGGAACAGGGCACCATGTGGCCCCAGGCCCACCCAGGCAAGGGCTGGCATGCTAGCAGCAGAGCATGGGAAGCAGGCATAGGATTGAAGCAGGCACTATGTTCAGGGAGAGTCAGGGGCGACATGAATGGAGGGCCAGTGGGCAGAACATAGGAGGTGACAGGCCGGTGTGACACACGAGACCAGCCTGCAGCAATTTCTCCCACCTCTGAGCTCTTCTGGCCCTAACTGTCTGCACAAACTAGCCCCTGGGTTGTGTGGAGACAGAGCACCCAAACAAAATAGAAAAGCCTGCTTTCAATCATGTAAGCAGACATCGTGAGTCCTGCCAATCCCTTTCCAGTCTCCAAGGAACTTTCCTTTCTAATGAGGTAGGCAGAATAGGGGTTGGAGTCCTCGTTGTAGAGATGCTACAGCATAGACCTGAAGGAGAAAGGGGTTGTGGTCTTCCCTGAGGAGCTCAGATGATTCAGAAGGAGCCAGTCCTTCCCACTCCTGAGTTCTTGGCTGTCCCATGACACCATCCTGTCTTTGGGGCCCCTTCTCCCATATCTGACTCATCTCCAGCCATGGTGAGCGGGGCCCGGGGCTCAGTAGGTGCTTTGGAAAGTCTTCTGAGCATTCCCTGGACTTCTGCAGAGTGGACTGTGGTCTTGGGTACATTGGGCTGGAGCAGCAGCAACTCTCAGACCCATTAGCAGTGACCGACATGGTGACTGGGAAGTGTGAGTGTGCACGCACGTGTGCACACATGTACATGTCAGCTGGGCAGGGAGCGGCGTGTGCTTGGAGGAGTCTGCAGAGAGGCACTTGGCTGGATCCCTGCCCTTGTCTGGCTTTGGTTTCATACTTCCTGCCCCAGCAGGCCTGGGGAGGCCAAACTGCACAGATGGCCATCTGGCTGGCACTTTAGGACATGGTCCAGTGCTCACTCACAACCTCTCCTTCCCCACGCTTCCCTGCTTCAGTGGCTTTGTTGACTCTGGAAAGGAGTGGTCGGCCCAGGACAGGGAGGCATTGTGGTGTCGTGGGCAGGGGGTGCCTGAGTATGGGATTGGTCTGTGGCAGAGCTCCCTACTCCGTCCTCCATCAGACCGTGCTGAAGAGTACCTGTGTCGGTGCTGCCAGGTCCCCAGGCCTGGGGGGCAGGTGGGCCACAGGATGGGGGAGCCCTGATCCTGCTTCTAATGTGAAAATTCTACTCCTGTGAGCATTCTGCATGGCTCCATAAAGTCCACTTCCAAGAGCCAATCAGAGGGATTGCAACTCACCCCCCTTCCCTCCCATTGTCCCTTCCTTCCTTCCTTCCTTCCTTCCTTCCTTCCTTCCTTCCTTCCACCTTTCTTACTGTTCATAGTATGCTAAAACTTATTCTAGGCCCTGGCAGGGTCACCAAGATGAATAAAGAACCATTGGATCTATTTGGAACACACTTGTTCCAGAGTTTTAGGGTAGTCTGCTGGGGGGATGAGGACAATTCCTCCCAGGCATCCCTGTGTAGATCTTTGTCTCTGCAGAGTTCCGAAGACAGAGGATGAAGAGAGGCAGAGTGGCGGGAGGTGCTGGGAAGGAAGTGAGGTCTGGGTTCTGGGGGGCCCTGGTGCCTGCAAACTCTGTGTGTTGGTAGGGTTGCCAGACTCAGCAAAGACAAAACACAGAAACAGGACTCCCACTTACATTTGCATGTCAGATAAACAACGAAATGAGCTGATTTGCAATGCCATCCATCCGCCTCTGCTTGTTGCTATGTAGCCTGGGGGCAAGGCACACATGGCTTCTCCCTGCCCAGCCTGGCTGTCACCAACACCGGAAGAGAAGGGACTGCAGAGCCCACACCTCCAAAGTCACTCCAGAAGTCTCAAGCTGGGTGTCTGTTGGGGAGGAGGGGTCCTGCCGGTCCCCACAGCTTCCACTGTGGGCCAGGGGGGTCTTAGACCCTGTCTGGGGGCCTGTACCTTAATTTAAAAAAAGA
>PITA01011718.1:0-65236 GCA_004023965.1 Spilogale gracilis | reverse complement strand
TGGGGATTAGAGTGATGCTGGCTTCATAGAAAGAGTCTGGAAGTTTTCCTTCCGTTTCTATTTTTTGAAAGAGCTTCAGGAGAATAGGTGTTATTTCTTCTTTGAATGTTTGGTAGAATTCCCCAGGGAATCCGTCTGGGCCTGGACTCTTGTTTTTGGGGAGGTTTTTGATCACTGCTTCAATCTCATTACTAGATATGGGTCTATTCAGATCGTCAATGCCTTCCTGTTTCAGTCTTGGTAGTTTATAGGTTTCTAGGAATGTGGCCATCTCTTCTAGGTTGTTAAACATATTGGCATATAATTGTTGATAGTAATTTTTGATGATTGTTTCTATTTCCTTGGTGTTAGTCGTGATCTCTCCCCTTTCATTCATGATTTTGTTAATGTGGGTCTTCTCCCTTTTCTTTTGGGTTGGTATGGCCAATGGTTTATTGATCTTATTGATTCTTTCAAAGAACCAGCTTCTAGTTTCCTTGATGCATTCTACTGTATCTATAGTTTCTGATTCATTCATCTCTGCTCTAATCCTTAGTTTTTCCTGCCTTGTGTGGGGGGTTGGTTTAATTTTTTGTTGATTTTCCAGTTCTTTAAGGTGTAATGGAGTTGGTATATTCAGGATTTTTCAATTTTTTTGAGTGATGTTTGGATGGCTATGAATTTCCCCCTTAGGACTGCCTTTGCTGTATCCCATAGGTTTTGGATCGATGTATCTTCATTCTCATTGGTTTCCATGAAGTATTTCAGTTCTTCTTTGATTTCTTGGTTGATCCACATATTCTTGAGTAGGATCGTCTTTAGCTTCCAAGTATTTGATTTTCTCCTGAACTTTTTATGGTGATTGAGTTCCAGTTTCACGGCATTGTGGTCAGAGAATATGCAGGGAATAATTTCAATCTTCTGGTATCGGTTGAGCCCTGATTTGTTACCTAGTATGTGGTCTATTCTGGAGAAAGTTCCATGTGCACTCGAGAAGAATGAGTATTCTGCTGTTTTAGGGTGAAATGTTCTGAATATATCTATGAGTTCCAGCTGGTCCAATGTGTCATTCAAGGCTCTTGATTCTTTGTTGATTTTCTGTTTAGATGATCTGTCCATTGCTGAGAGTGGTGTGTTAAGATCTCCTACAATTAATGTATTCGCATCAATATGATTCTTTATTTTGTTTAACAGTTGGCTTCTGTAGTTGGCTGCTCCCATGTTGGGGGCATAAATATTTACAATTGTTAGATCTTCTTGATGTATAGACCCTTTAAGAATGATGTAGTGTCCTTCTGTGTCTCTGACTACAGTCTTTAGGCTAAAATTCAATTTGTCTGATAGGAGAATCGCTACCCTGGCTTTCTTTTGGGGTCCATTGGCATGAAAGATGGTCTTCCATCCCCTCACTTTCAATCTGGAAGTGTCTTTAGATTCAAGATGAGTCTCTTGTAAACAGCATGTGGCTGGGTCCTGTCGTTTTATCCAGTCTGCAACCCTGTGTCTTTTTATTGGAGCATTTAGGCCGTTCACATTGAGGGTGATTATTGATAGATATGTTTGTATTGACATCATGTTGCCTATGGAGTTCATGTTTCTATAGCTTACCTCTGTATATTTCTGTTTTGTGTCACTCTTGGGTTCGTTTCTCCTCTATAGAACCCCTCTTAGTATTTCTTGTAGTGCTGGCTTGGTGGTCGCATAATCCTTTAGACCTTGGCGGTTTTGGAAGCTCTTTATTTCTCCTTCCATTTTGAAAGACAACCTTGCTGGATACATTATCCTTGGTTGTATATTTTTGTCATGTAACTTCCTGAATATGTGTTGCCAGCCCTTTCTGGCTTGCCAGGTTTCTGTGGAAAGGTCTGACGTTATTCTGATGGTCCTCCCTCTATAGATAAGGGATCGCTTTCTCCTGGCTGCCCCTGAGACATATTCTTTGGTTTTATGCCTTGAGAATTTTACTATTATGTGCCTGGAGGTTTTTCTGGCCTCATTGATCTTGGGGGTTGTCTTCTCTACTTCTAGGATATGAACATTTGTTTCATTCCTCAGATTTGGGAAATTTTCATCCATGATTTGTTCAACAATATTTTCTAGTCTTCTCTCTCTCTCAATTCCTTCAGGGATTCCAATAATTCTGATATTGGAGCGTTTCATGGCATCATTTATTTCCCTTATTTTGTTTTCCTGGGATATAGCTGTTTGCTTCAAGACTTCTCTTGCTCCTCCTTCTTAATCCATCTGTCTTCTAAATCACTGATACGATCTTCAGCTTCACTTACTCTGGCTGTTAGCGTATTTAAATTAGATTGCATCTCATCTAAAGCCTTTCTAACCTCAGCTTTCACTTCTGTTACTGTGGCTTCCACTTTGAGACTAATGTTCTTTTCTAAATTGACCATTGCTTGGACTATTGCTGCCCTGAATTCCATTTCTGTCATATTGTTTATGTTCATTTCCAGTAATTCTCTGACGGAGGTTGCAGTCTCGGGGTTCTTCTTCTGTTGGGTGTTCCTTCTCCGAGTCATTGTGGCAAAGAGTGGTTGAGGGGGTGTATGGCTAAATATATCAGCCACTATCTAGGTGGATTGGTCTTTGGAAGGTTTTGGAGCAACCAGAATTCACCACCAAAAAGGGAGGAGAAAGAAAAAAAGAAAACGGAAGAGAGGAAACAAGAAAAGAAACCCCTGCCAGAGCGGGGCCTGGTGGTAGGATTTATATGGTACAAAACTGTTACAGGGTAAAGAAAAGGGTTATCAAGGGTAAATGAAAAGATCAAAAAGCGAAGCCCAACCTATATGACCCCCAAGACCAGTATTTATATAATATAAAAGCAAAGACAATTACACAAACACACTGACAAACTAGAATGGGAAGGTGAGGGCAGACACTCCTTGTGGGCAAGGAATGCGTTTCAGACGCTCCCGAGTTTGTCTTGTTATTATTTTTGGAGGAACCCACTTTCAAAAGATATAGGGAGATTAGAACTGGTTGTATATAGGGGTAGTATTGAATAGGGATGTGGGATTGACTTGAAGCTTATATCTACATGTACTCGTAAAAGAGAGAATAAAGGAAAGAGGAGAGAAGAAAGGGGAAAACAGGGAAAGCGAACAGGGAAACAAGAGGCAACAACAAAAGCAGAAAATACAGGAGTGTGTTTGAAAAAATTTCAGGGTAAAAAAGAAAAAAAAATGTTATGGGGTGTTGTATTGGGTATCACGTTGTGATAAGAAGGGGGTTAAAAATTGAAAGAAGAAAAATCGTGAGAATGTATTTTTAAGCTTAAAGTGGAAGCTTTAAAAGTAAAAATAGAAAAATGTTTAAAAAAGTAAATATGGTGGAAAACTGTATCAATGAGTTGTAGGGCTTTGGTACTTGTAGTCAGTGCCAGGAGTTTAATAAATTGCCTTTCCCCCGATTTGGGGTTTTGCATTGGAGTGTTGTCCTCCTGAGCCTCTGGCTTGCTTTCTGGGGGCGGGGCCTGCCGCTCTGTTTCAGTCCTTCTACCTGGGCTTCGTCTCTCCGCCCCCTTGCTAGAGGCTGGTCTCCATGGTAACCATGTTATCAGGTTACAATTCTCTGGTAGCGGAGCGTTGTTCTTTTATGTCTTTTTTCAGCTGCTGTGGAAGTCAGGTCGGAGCAAGATGTCTGCGCCCAGACCTCCTCCCAGAGAGAACCCCTACACAGAGAGGGGCTCTTTCCAGCCTCCCAGTTGGCAGCCTGTCACAGCCAGGCCGGCGCCGATGTTGTATTGATTTCTGCCCCCGCCCCCGCTTGTCGCTTCACTCCCGCACCTCAAAGCCACAACTCCTTTTGGATCGCGCGACCTTGTCTGTGCCCCGGGACCCGCGGCCTCTCTGGTCTCACGCAAGTCTGTAAAATCGCTTTTCCTGGGGCGTCCGCGCCTGGCCCACGGGGTGGAGAGAAACAGGAGAGAAGGCAGGTGCGTAAAAATAGAATCCACGCCCGCTGCTCTCGGGGCAGCTGCAGTGGTGGTGGCGGCGGCGGCACCAGCGGCGGAAAAAAAATTTTAAAGTCTCATTGCCTTGCCGCAGGCTCCACTGTGTTCCCGTTTCTGTCTTGCCCCTATTCAGACCGTAATGTGCTGTTATTCCTTACACACAGAGCACTTTCGTTTTGGGGTATTTGCTTTCAATGGTTCAGCTCTGCGGGCTTCCTCACCCACACCCCTGTCTCTGGGGGCAAGCTCTGGTCCCTCTTACTTGTTTCTACCTTTTTGCCGATGGTCCTTGTCTCCCATGGTGATCCAGAAGTGCGAAATATCACATTTCAGGCTGATTTCATGGGTGTTCACAGTGGTCCTGTAGTGTTTTTTTTGCTGGAATTCAGCTCTCTTCAGGGAACTCCCCGAAATGTGGTCACCTGGCCTTCGCCATCTTGACTCCAATGTCTTGTATTTTTTTAGCACATAGGTATATGCAGGTCTTTTACCTCCTCGGTTAAATTTATTTCTGGGTATTTTGTTCTTTTTGATGGAATTGTAAATAGGATTATTTTAAATTATTAATAATTTTTAATTTCTCTAATAGTTTATTATTACTGCCCAGAAATACAATAGATTTTGGGGTATAGATTTTGAATCCTTCAACTTTACTGTATATGTTTATTAGTTTGAACATTTTTTTGATGGAGTCTTTAGGTTTTTCTATATATGATATCATGTCAACTGAAAATAGTGATAGTTTTACTTCTTCCTTTCCAATGTGGGTAACTTTTATTTCTTTTTCTTGATTAATTGTTCTGGCTAGGACTTCCAGTACTGTGTTGAATAAGAGTGGTGAAGGTGAACATCTTTGTCTTATTCCTGATCTTAGAGGAAAAGTTTTCAGCTTGTCACTAGTATATGTTAGCTGTAGGCTTGTCATATATGGCCTTTGTTGTGTTGATATAAGTTCCCTCCACATCAGCTTTGTTGAGAATTTTCATCATAAATACATGTTGAACTTGTCAAACGCTCTTCTGTATCTGTTGAAATGATCAAATGCTTTTTATCCTTCATTTTGTTAATGTACTGTATCACATTGACTAATTGGTGGATATTGAACCATCCTTGCATCAGCTGAATAAATCCCACTTAATTATGGTGTATTATCCTCTTCATGTTTTGTTGAATTTAGTTTGCTCATATTTTGTTGAGGATTTTTGCATTATGTTCATCAGGGATACTGGCCTATAATTTTCTTTTCTTGTCTTGTATCAAAGTAATGCTGCCCATAAAATAAGTTTGGAAAAAATTTCCTATTCTACTATTTCTTTGGAAGGGTTTTAGAGGATTGGTATTTATTCTTCTTCGAATGTCTGGTAGATTTCACCAGAGAAACCTGATCCTAGACTTCTGTTCATTGGAAAGTTTTTGATTGCTAATTAAGTCTCCTTCCTAGTAATCAGTCTGTTCAGATTTTCTATTTAATTATGATTCAGTCTTGGTAAGTTTTATATTTTTCTCTAATTTTTTTCCATTCCATAAATTTTTACCATCATCTTTATGATTTCTTTCTTTATGTTGACTTTGTATTTACATTGCCCCTCCTAGTTTTGAAAGTAGACGCGTAAGTCATTCCTGTAAGACCACTTCTCTTTTTCCATTATAAATCTTTAATCCCTGAAATTTAATCCCAGAAAATCCAAAGATTTTCTGACTTCCCTTGTGATTTCTTCCTTTTTCTTATGTCATTAGAGTCATGTTATTTAATATCCAGATGTTTGAGAATTTTCCAGATTGCTTTGTTATGAATTTCTAATTTAGCTTCATTCTTTTTTTTTTTAAGATTTTATTTATTTGACAGAGAGAAACACAGCCAGAGAGGGAACACAAGCAGGGGGAGTGAGAGAGGGAGAAGCAGGCTTCCTGCTGAGCAGGGAGCCCGATGTGGGACTCAAGTTGCTTAACCAACTGAGCCACCCAGGCTCCCTAATTTAGTTTCATTCTTGAGAGAGAATACCCTTCAGATTATTTCTATTCTGTTAAATATATTGACTTGTTTTATGGTTTGAATTTATGTTAGTGAATTTTCCAGATGTACTTGAAAAATAGTGTATTCTGCTGCACTGAGTATAATGTTCTTCGAATGTTAGATAATTTGGTTGATATCAGTGTTCAAACATTCTATAGACTTATTATTTTTATCTACTTTATTAAGTGTTGAGAGAGGACTATTGAAATTCCAGCTATATTGTGAATTTGTTTCTTTCTCCTTTCAGTTTTATCATTTCCATGTTTTCCATTTTCTTCAGGTATTTTGAAGCTCTATGATTAGGCACATATAGCATATTTTAATGGTTTTTTGATGAATTGGTCCTTCTATCATTATAAAATATTCCTCTTTATCTCTGGTTATATATATTGTTTTTAACTTACTTTTTCTAATATTAATATATCATTCTAGCTTTATTATATCCTAATTTAGGTTTATAGAGGTAGAATTTACATGTAATAAAATTTAAACTTTAATTTGTATTTCAAATCACTGTACATTAACTTTTGTGAAAACACTGCCTGCATTTTCTAGTATAAAAATAAACTTCCAATAAAAAATATTTGAAGACTGAGATAAAAAAAAAACTTACAGTCTACAAGTTTTGAAAATGTAGAAATTTGTGTAACCAGCAGTGTAATCAAGATAAATATTTCTATCATCACAATAATTTCCCTCAGGCTCCTTTGAAATTAACCCCCTCCCTTCATCTTTTGCCTTTGCAAACCATTCATCTACTTTATATTTCTACAGATTTGCATTTTCCAGAGTGCAGTATAGATGGAATCAAATAATAGATAGTCTGTTGTGCCAGTAATATTAATAATTTGTTCCTTTTTATTGCTGAGTAATATTCCATCACATTGATGTACTGTTGTTTGTTTATCCATTTTGTAGTTGATGAATACTTGAATTTTTTCCAATTTAGAGCTATTAAAATAAGCTATATTTGCATTCACATACAAGTCTTTCAGTACACACATTTTCATTACATTCTGAGCTTTAGGATGTGTGAAACAGAAATCTTCACAACGCTCATGACAATAACAAATTGAGATAGCCAGAGAACTGAAACATGGTGTCAGTAAGCTGAAGACATCTTCAGTGAATCAGAAACTACAGTAAGTTCTACCTTTTGTGAACACAATCCAATAGTGGCTGGTTAAACTTAAAAAATAGTCTAATAAAACCATGTTTGATAGCTACTAGGATTTTGGGAGGGCTGGATAAAGAGGTTCCGGAGGAGTTCCTGGGAATAATAATTCACCAAACAAACTAAAAAATTGGGATAGTATAAAAATGCTGAGTTTTCCATGTTATTCCTTAAATAAATTCCACAAATAAATGAAGCCATATGATAATTGAATTTCTCCATTTGACTTATTTCACTTTGGAGAGATGAGTGAACCTGGTGATAGGTATTAAGGAAGGCACAGATTGCATGGAGCGCTGGGTGTTATACACAAACAATGAATCATGGAACTCTACATCAAAAACTAATGATGTATTGTATGGTAACTAACATAGCACAATAAAATGAAAGAAAGAAAGAAAGAAAGAAAGAAAGAAAGAAAGAAAGAAAGAAAGAAAGAAAGGCTTAAAACAAAATGCTGAGTTCTCTTACCTCCTGAAGCTCTTAAACATTAATGCCATAATCACACAATGTTGCTGCTATTCCAGGAATTAGACCTTACAAATATTGCCAGGCTGAAAGTCAGGTATCTCTGCCACATTTGCAAGCAAAATGAATTCTCCCGAAGCCTGTCCCCCCAACCCTCAACAAAGTGCTTACTACCTCAAGCTGTTCACTTCTGTCTTTACATAAAGCCCGATGAGGAGAGCCCAGATCACTTGCCTGTGCTTTAACTTCAAAGGAGGCAGGTGAGATAAGTTCTCGAGGTCCTATTTTGGAGAGGAAAAACTTGTAATACTAGAATTTCTGCAAATCGATTAATATTTTGTGAAATATTCTGATCAACCTGAAATTATAGCAAATATTGATTATATTCTCTTTAATATTTCTTGTTTAAATAAGATGTGTGTTCAAGGTAAAATTCGTGTTAATGGTGAAAGAAATAAGAAGATTTGCAGGGGCGCCTGGGTGGCTCAGTTGGTTAAGCGACTGCTTTTGGCTCAGGTCATGATCCTGGAGACACTGGGTCGAGTCCCGCATCGGGATTCCTGCTCGGCAGGAGGTCTGCTTCTCCCTCTCTCACTCCCCCTGCTTGTGTTTCCTCTCTAGCTCTGTTTCTCTCTGTCAAATAAATAAATAAATAAAATCTTTAAAAAAAAAAGAAAAGAAAAATTGCAGAGGATAGTAACCACCAATCTGGTCCTAATGAATTTGGAGTGATGAGCAAAAAAGGACATAAACGAGAGGAAAACAGACTATAAGCTCTTTTGTTTGACTTTTTTTTTAACCAGTATCTTGTTAGGCTATATGAACAAAGTACTGATGCATTATAGGTATTCATTTGGCATACGGAAAAGAAAACACAACTAAAAGCAACTTCTGATTGTGAAAAATAAGTGCTAATACTGGGAAAGTGTTTATGTTATAAAAAGAGCTCTTACTTTATAAAATGATTTTATATTTTCTATTTAAATTTTCTTCAGTTGAATGATATTTAAACTGTTTTAATTTAAAATAGCTATTTACACAAAACTCTTTCAGATATAGTTATTCTTAATGCATACTTTATCTTATTATTGCTACATCAGAGATGTGTTACATTTGATTTCACCATATGAATGTAAAAAAAATGATAGTCATAGATCTTTGGGAGAGTTAGAATGATTCAGTTCTAATCAAAGTTGACAGAAAAGTAAGATGTAGTTAAAGAGTAAAAAGGAAAACAATTGAGAAATTGGAAAATGTATCAAAAATAATATGTATTTGTATGCCATTTATATAATTATACTGTTTGGAAATTTTTGCTGAGTTACTGTGATAATCTTGAAGTTCATGTGAAATTGTTGTGGGTAAAATAGCTGCTGACAGGCTACAGTATCTTCAGATCCACCATGGATCATAAGAACATGCTCCCAGCCAGCGATTGAAGGAATAGAATCAGGTTATTCTTGCCCCATGTGAGATTCCTCTACAAGCAACTTTGACTTGGAGATTCCCTGTCAGCCAGGCTGAAATTTTCTTAGAACTGTGTTGTTATATGTGGACCTTCCTGCATAAACCTACCTTCCCTTCCTTTTTTCCACTGACAGCAGACCTATTTAATGGTCTGAACTCTCTTCCAGTGTACTCCTTCTCCCATTCTTCTTTATAGGCATTCTGTTTCCTTTAGTAAATGTATTGCCGTGTACCCCTTAATGTCATGTCTTCTATATTCAGAACATTTGAAATGACACAGTTACATTAATTAGGAAACTTTTTTTTAATTTAAAAATAAAAATGATACCATAGGAATATTTGTTGAGTTAAAGTTTTGACTCAACCACACCTTTAAAAGCCTAATATTTAGGCTTACCAAGGCTAGAAATGATAGGAAAGTGTCTCATTGGGTTTATTATCATAAATCTTAGCATCATAAATAGAAGAAAATAACCAACATAAGGAGCTCTCATTATCTCTGCAAGCTTATAAGTAGAGTCAAACAGGGGCACCTGGGTGGCTCAGTAAGTTAAGCATCTACCTTCCACTCAGTTCATTATCCCCAGGGTCCTGGGATTGAGCCCCACATCTGCCTCCCTACTCCGCAGGGAGCCTGCTTTTCCGTCTCCCTCTGCCTGTATCTCTCCTACTTGTGTTCTCTAGCTCTCTGTCAAATAAATAGAATCTAAAAAAGAGAGAGAGTCAAACAACATATACAATTCCAGCAGAAATAGATAGATAGATAGATAGATAGATAGATAGATAGATAGATAGATAGATGATAGATAGATAGATAAATAATTTTATGGAAATTAGGGACTTGTTTATTATGGGCAGCTTTTATAAGATGTTTATGTGAGCTATATTTCTTTTAAGATAACAGAGTAAGGAGTGATAAAAATGCTCTGAGCCAGGACTAACAATCCGGAAGCTGGAGGGCTAAATCTGGCCAAAAGATCTAATCAGGTTTATAGGAACTTCCTACACATTCTGCTCAGTTCTCCTATAAAACTAAAAATGCCTTTAAAAATGAAGTTGATTGGGGCACCTGGGTGGCCCAGTTGGTTAAGCAACTGCCTTTGGCTCAGGTCATGATCCTGGAGACCCGGGATTGAGTCCCACATCAGGCTCCCTGCTCAGCGGGAAGCGTGCTTCTCCCTCTCTCACTCCCCCTGCTTGTGTTCCCTCTCTGGCTGTGTTTCTCTCTGTCGTCAAATAAATAAAATCTTTAAAAAGAAATGAAGTTTATTTTAAAAAGCTAATGATTATGAATGTCCTTAAAAATAGCTAGCCCAGTTAGAGACTGAACCCATGCCATTTATCTATGGTATCTTACCTAAGCTACCTCCCTGGATCCCAAGATATATAATATAAAATAGGCTGGGGCACCTGGGTGGCTCAGTTGGTTCATCAACTGCTTTCGGCTCACATCATGATCCGGGAGGCCTGGGATCGAGCCCCACATGGCAGGAAGCCTGCTTCTCCCTCTCTCACTCCCCCTGCTTGTGTTCCCTCTCTAGCTGTGTTTCTCTCTATCAAATAAATAAATAAAATCTTTAAAAAATAAAAAAATAAAACGGGCTTTCAATAAATGATGCAGATTGGTCAAAGCAGAATATTTAGGAGAAAGACAGTTTCTTCAAACCTGGATGAACTGGTTAGGCAGAAATTTTGGAAGGCCATGAAAGCTAGACCAAAGAGGAAAGTTATCTTCGTGGTTGTGATTATCTTGGTAAACAGTGGGAAGCCAAATATTTTGAGCAGGAGAATGATATTTAAGGGTAAACAATAAATACACACTAGAGAATAAAACATTACTAGAATGAAAGGCAAAGTTGTAAAGCAATTTAAAAATGGCCTTTAGATTTGTTATATTAAAACATTAGGGAAAATAGTACAAAAAATGATGGATTTTATAGCATATTTGGCTGTAAATATGGGTCAGAATAGCCTTTAAATTCATAACTGGTGGATGAATCAAGAGACAATGGAGTCATTCAAATAAAAAAAAGGAGAATTAGGCTGATTAGTTTTAAGTTGTCTAGAAACTACTAGAGACAACTACAAGCATCTTCCCTCTCCTAAAAACCAAACTTTCTATTAAAGACAAATATGTGAGAGCTAGAGGGATTTCACATTTCAAGTCTGCAATCAGTCTTCTATCTTCCAGGGTTTGGAACCCATCATTAAACCTTGGCTCAGGTGGGGCTGTTCTGAGACTGTCAGAAGAAGCAGTGCAGGGATGGCTTTGAGACAGACATCAGTTATCTTAGCCCCAGACACACAGACTGGCATTAAATTGCTCAGTGATGACCCGGAGGATAGCAATGTTACTGTAACTCCAGGTCCTACTTCTTGCTCTGTTCCTTTAAAGGTGACTAAAGATAAAGAGGAATATAAAATCCACCAAATGAAAAAGAAAAGGAGAAAAGCAATGTGAAATCTGTGGAAAGGGCAGATAGGAGATCCTCTAGAAGATAAATTTATTATGAGATTCAGATTTATGGTTAAAGTCAGTAAAAGCCCACAAGGGGAATATACAGTAAGAACATTGATAATAAACTCATTAGAAATGTCTCTAAAGAATGTCTGAGTAGCGATTCTAATTCTAAGGATGCACAGGTATCATTTTAGCTTCAGATGTGGGGCAATATGTAGGGCATTTGGGGAGTTACCAAGGGAAATTAGATGACAACTATTGGAAAGAAATTGCTATCGGTAAACCAAGGATTGAGAATATGTGCATGCAGATCTGAGATTAAAAGTTAGCACTGCGATCTATTGTATCTGGTATGATACACTCTCTGTAAAATAATTTCCTTTATCCTAATACCTAAAGAAAGTTTCCTATCTAGGAGACTGATAACCCTGTGTTGGTCATGAGTCTTGGTAGACTAGCTCCAGATTTCATGCATCTGCACTAATGTTTCTTTCTATTGATGGGAGGATTAATTGCGTAGAAGAATACAAAGCTGGAGGAAAACAAGCATATTAACTAATACCAGGACATGGTCTAGTACATTTTTAATGGATAACACCATAAAATAGAGAAAAAAATTCTTCAGCTATCAAAAAAATTCTCAATCTTCAGTTTCATAAATTCTCATAAGAATGTGCAAGTTTTAACCTCATGATTGCCTACTTTCTTTTCTCATCAATTTTTTTTGTTTTTGTTCCAACTTTTTAAAATTTTTTTTTAAGATTTTATTTATTTGACAGAGAGAAACACAGCCAGAGAGGGAACACAAGCAGGGGGAGTGAGAGAGAGAGAAGCAGGCTTCCTGCTGAGCAGGGAGCCCGATGTGGGGCCCGATCCCAGGTCTCTGGGATCATGACCTGAGCTGAAGGCAGTCACTTAACCAACTGAGCCACCCAGGCGCCCCAGTTCCAGTTTTTAAATCTGTTTTCTTTTTCTTTCTCATGGAATTTATATTCCACCACCCCACCCCCACACATTCTTATCTCTCTGCCTTACCATTTTTGTTAACTGCAACTTTCCCTCCAAACAGGGACTGTTTATTTAGTTTGGAAATATAAGTAGAAAGGAGTAGAAAAAGGAATAGTCGCAATGCAATTCCAGGACTTCATATTTTCCTCCACTGTAATTTGCTTCCCTTAATACTCCCCTGTTTTCTCTAGGATCTTAGTTGCACCTGTTCTAAAATATGGTAACAACTCTCAGAACATTTCCTTTAAGCCAAGCTGCTCAAGGCAACTTGCCAAATGCACCTTAAACTATTTGGATAATGAATGTGGAACTAACTCTCTGTCCACCTCCATTTTCATGCCCACCACAAGGCAAAGTTTATGTGTGTTAGTGACCATAAGTACTGCTTATATTGTGTCTTGGCTCCACCGAGCCAAGTACTTTGATTACCCCATGTACATTCTTGCTTTTTAGATCTGTGGTAGACAAAATTCTAAAGATGTCTGTCCAAGAATACCACCCCCCAGTTTAAAAAATATGAATTGAGGTCCTGCTGTGAAGGGGCTTTAGAGATGGAATTAAGGTTACTACTCTGCTGACCTTAAAATAGGAAGATGATTATTCTGAGTACAATGCAATCACATGGGCCTTAAAAGAAGACAAGACAGGCAGAAGAGTCAGTCAGAGAGCTGTGGCAGGATAGGAAAACAAAGAATATACGGAGCAAAAGAAGAAATTGGATTTGAAGCGTGAGAAAGATTCTACTCATTGTTGCTGCTTTGAAGATAGAGGAAGAGGAATATAAGCTAACAACTATAGGCAGCCTCTAGAAGCTGAATATGATCCCTGGCAAAAGATAGCAAGGATATGGGGACCTCTGTGCTACACCCATGTGGAACACAATGCAGCCAACAATTTGACTGAGTTTATAAAAGGATCTATCTTCAGAATTTCCAGAAAAAAATACTTTGATTTTGGTCTTATGCAACTCAGAGCAACCACATTGTGCCTGCACTTCTGACCTATGGAAACTGAAATAATACATTGTGTTGTTTTAATTAAGTGTGGGGTAATTTGTTATAGCAGCAAGACAGAAGTAGATGAGTTAGGCAAGCAGAACATTACTACTAAATTTCTATTATATTCAACAGAAAGTGGCTGTGAGGGATGGAAGTGCCAGTGGCTGTAAGGGGTGGAAGAACAAAGGATAAAGATAGTCTTTGCCCTTTCTGTGCTTTTAGTCTAGTGGGTGGCTCTAAATATGTATCTCTATATGCCTGCACACATATATCCAAATATATCATGTCATTAGCTAGTGATGATGTGCTTGGTGAGTGTTGAGAAAGGAAAAGGCTAGGAAACACAATAACTTGAGTGGTTATCCTTCATCTATGGCTAGTGTAGGCCCTTATGTTTTGCTTCTACTTTTGACTGATAAACATAGTACTTCTTTTTAATTTATTGAATTATGTCTAAAATGTCTTAACATTGTAAATATATGCACATATTTTAAAATTTTTATCATCAATCAGAAAAAGGAAACTCTTTTTTGTTTCCTAAAGATCAGGCACACTGAGATCTCCTGGTCAAGCAGAGTGTTAAAATGTTCAGTGTTTCTCTGATCAAGGCATTCACAGAAGCATTGAATTTCAGGTTACAGTTGAGCTATTAATTAGAATTATTTGCAGTAGGTGACAGTCTCCTGTAATTTCTGTAATAAACCAATGCATTTTTCTTATAGATAAAAGTTTATATATATTTATATATATTCTATAGATTTATATATAAATCATCTATAGTAATTAATTTTAATACTTCTGAAATGTAAAATTTTGTGTTGAAAATTTGTTCTTCATACAGATAAATAAAAAGATAATTTCTACTCTTTTTTGGCATGTATATAGATGGCACATATGTACATAAGCATATGCACACATACACATATATAAACATATATATACATAATGCCTTTTGGGAGGACAGTCACCAGCTTCTGAAATGGGCCTCTAACTTCAAACATGGTAAGACGTTATCTAAAATCTCTTTATCTAACCTTTCCAATTTGAAGCAATGTAAACTTTCTTCGACTATATTTTTATCTTTTTTCTTTTTCTTTCTTTTTTTTTTAAGATTTTATTTATTTGACAGAGAGAAACACAGTGAGAGATGGAACACAAGCAGGGGGAGTGAGAGAGGGAGAAGCAGGCTTCCCACCAAGCAGGGAGCTGGATGTGGGGCTTGACCCCGGGTCTCTGGGATCATGACCCCCGCCGAAGGCAGTCGCCTAACCAACTGAGCCACCCAGGTGCCCCGAACTATATTTTTTTTCTAAAACTGGCTCCTATAGGCAGGTTCTTATGTTCTACATTGACTCATCACTGGTGCCTTTGCTAGTAACATGAACTGTTCAACACCTCCAGGAATATGTGCCTTGGGGTAAAGTCAGTGATGGTGTTGATTAAAATTTAGGTATCATAGAGCTAGGATAAACTTAACTCACTAAAAACAATGACTCATTACCTTTAGTTAATTTATAGGGTTACTTATGAAATTTGAAACAGGTATTTTCAAAAAAATTAATTCAACTACAATTACATAAGCTGCACAAATCTTAAATGGAGAGATCAACCAATCATTACGTTCATAAACATCCACATAACCAATAAAATTACAGAACCTTTCCAGCATCCCAGGAAACTCCCTGATGTCCCCTTCCTGTCAGTACCCTCTCTCCAAATTAATCACTTCTGATTTCAATCACAAAAAAAATAATAATAATAAGTTTTACCTCCGAATAGATTTGAATTGAAATTGGGAGGAGATGATTGAGAAAAATGAGGAAGACAGGCTTGGGCAGAGGTTCCTGATTACTCAGGTATGAATCTCAGGTAGAGAAAGAAAAAATAATGGGCAATTATTGCCTACTTTCCTGCTCCAGAGTGGCATGGGAAGTCTCAAATAACAGAGGTGGAAACATTTTGCAAAGATCACATAAAGATATGTGAAAGATACAAAATATCAAAAGATATAAGATCTATATCTCCAACTTGCAAATAAATTATATCCCAAAAGCTCATTTATAAATTCATCACTGGGAACTTGGAACCTACTTCCCCATAGAAGCAATGTCATAAATGTCATAAATGATGGTTGGCATCCCAGGTTACTCATATAAGCATATATTAAGCATAATGTGTCTGAAACACTGCACACTTAGAATGAAAAATAGGTTCAAATCCACAACACACATAATTAAGCAAAGCAGAAAAAAAAGAATAATTATTCCTATTTATCTTGGTGTTGCTACTCTAGAAAATCCAGGTTTAATTAGAGAAGGTATGTAATATTAATTATTTAGGTTTTGAAAAGATTTCAGGGGAATTTCAAATACTTTAGATGATGATTTTCTTTACTTTTTCTATTTTTACTCTGAAAATATCACTTCTTGTTACCCTAATTCAGGTGACTCTCTAACCCTAGCTTATAGTCATCTACCACTTATGACCAATAGCTAGTGGCTTAGGCAGAGACTTTAGTAAGAGGAGAAATGATATCAACATTTTCTTCCTCCTATTCAAAATCTCTTTCCTCTCCAGAAAAGAATTTGGAATATAAGATTGGGAATTATGCCTTGAAGATCCTCTAACTACACAGGACATCATTAATCAAAGGCCCCAATGTTGTGCTCAGAAATATACCAGTGTGTTTGTGCTGAGGCTCTGGTCCCCACACATTATTCTGAGCTTATGACTACACACAGTTAACACACTCATGATCCTGGAAGACAAGCAACAGCTCTGTTATAATGGCTGACTGGCTAGAGGACTCTCTGTTGGCATTGCTGAACCCACTTTTAACTGCAGAGCAGAAGAGCTTTCACTCAGCATTCCCTCCCTCTCTCATTCACTCAGGCTTAGAATTGCATTGTACTCTGACAGCACTGTCTCTTAACTCTTTTATAGTGTTCCCCTATTTTTTAAAATTTTATCTTACCATCTGCTGCTCAGAAGACTTCCCAGACTAACATAGACATATCCTCTATTTAAGATTTACACTAAGCCTGGTCTGGGGGGGAAGGGTGTTAAGTGAAAACAAGTTGGGAATAGAATAATAGAAACAAGAAGTATATGTTCAATAAGGCTTTAGGAATAAAAAGTGTAAGGCAAATCATAAGATGGATTTTTTTTGAAATTTAAATTCAATTAGCCAACATATAGTACACCATTAGTTTCAGGTGTAGTGTTCAATAATTCATTACTTGACACACTCTGACCTACAGAGAACAAAGTGAGGGTTGCTGGTGGGGAGGTGAGTGGAAAATGGGCTAAATGGGTGATGGATATTAAGGAGGGCACTTGTGATGAACACTGGGTGTTATATGTAAGCGATGAATCAATAATTCTACTCCTGAAACTCATATTACACTCTGTTAACTAGCTAAAATTAAATAAAAACTTGAAAGAACAACAAGAGTAAGTCACAAATATTCTTCTCCCAAAGAAAAAGAATAAATAGTGTAAGTAATTCTGGGGTGCCTGGTGGCTCAGTTAGTTAAGCTTCAGACTCTTGATTTTGGCTTATGTCATGATCTCTGGATTCTAAGATCTTCTCTTTCATCCAGTCTAGGGAGTTAGGAAATAGCCAAGTGTGTAAATAGCAGAAGAAAAAAAAAAACAAACAGAAATTTAAGAGTATGAATTCATGAGTATATGACCCATTGATTGTCTGTCAGGAAATTAAGAAAGACACTCCATTTTATAATTTAACATTGAGAGCTCCGCTCCCCTTTAGCCAGTGAAAGTCAGAACTTACTCCTCCTTAAGTATTATATATTTCTTCAGCTTTAAATTCCCTGAGTCTGGATAAAGTTCTCAGCTTTGATGGGAGTATGAATGTCTCCAGGAACTGTGGTCTCTTTTTATACCACTGTAAGACCTTAGCATTATAAAAAGTAACCAAGAGATATAGCTAATAAGTCTGTATTGGAAATAAAATTAAATCCTAAAAAAATCTATCAAATCTAAACACAATCAAGAAAATAGAAAAGATAGAGCAAAGAACAGATAGGATGAAAAAAAAAAAAGCTAATACCAAGACAGTAGAATTTCAGTTGCCTTAAATGCCAGCAGTCTAAAGATTGCAATCAAAAGCAGAAATTGTCAGAATAATAAAAAACAAGACATAAGTGATTGATGTCTCTAGAAGAAGCAATTTAACAATCAAATCACAGGTAAGTTTTAAGATAAAATATGAGAAAAAAATAGGTACCATAGAGAATAGTCATAAGAAAACTGGAGTGGCTATATTGATATTAGACAAAGTTGACTTTGGAACCAAGAATATCAAGAGAGATAAAGAAGAAATCTGATAAAAGGATAAATTTAATCAAGAAGACAATCCAAAATATTTATGCACCTAATTAAAGAGTTTCAAAATTAAATAGACCAAACATGAGCGGTTTGAAAGGAAAATAAAAGGGCCTACAATTAAAATTAGGAATTTCTGCATTCCTCTCTCTAAGAGAGAAACTGGCAGTGCTAACTAATAGGGGAAGTACACTGAACATCATTAAGGATATAGAAAATTTGAACAACTTTATCAAAGAACTTGAAGTAGTCGAAATTTTTAGAATATTACTAAAAAATTCTCAAAATGTAAAAAGTAAAGTGTGAGCAATAGAGTCAAAAATCTAACGGGACAGATGGCAGCTATATTTGTGGTGAACATGGCATAATGCATAAACTCATTAAATTACTAAGTTGTACACCTGAAACTAATATAATATTGTGTTGACTATTCTCAAATTAAAAAAAAATTAAGAAATTTTAAACGACTAAAATCTTTTATGTTATCTAACTGTAATGGCATTAAATTAGAACTTCATAGAAATAGATTATCAAGAAAATCCACCAATATTTGAAAAATCAGCAATATACTTCTAAAATATCTGATGGGTCAAAAAATTACAAGGGAAAATGAGAAAACTTTTCTATCTGACTGACATTAAAAATGTAGTATATCATTTATGAGATAAAACTACAACAATGTTGAAGGAAAGCCATAGCTTTAAATGCTATGCTATTTTAGAGATATGAGAAGTATAAAATCAATAATCTGTAATTTTGCCTTAAAAAGTTACAATAAAAAACAGAGTAGACAAAAAGGAGGTGTAAAGGAGGAACTGGTAAAGATAAGAGTAAAAGCCAATTAAACAAAAACAGGAAAAAAAGTAAAAAACAATATATGAAACCAAAAACTTGTGTTTTGAAGAGATCAATAAAATTAATAAAGATTTTTGGGTACCTGGGTGGCTCAGCTGTTAAGCCTCTGCCTTCAGCTCAGGTCATGATCCCAGAGTCCTGGGATAGAGCCCCTCATTGGGCTCCCTGCTTAGCAGGAAGCCTGTTTCTCCCTCTCCCACTCCCCCTGCTTGTGTTCCCTCTTTTGCTGTCTCTCTCTCTGTCAAATAAATTTTAAAAAATCTTTTAAAAAATTCATAAAGCTTTAGTTAGCCTAATCAAGGGGGAAAAAAAGTAAGAAGACACCAATTTCAAAATTATAAATGAGGGTATATCACTAGAGATGTTACAGACATTAAATTATAATAAAGAACTATTATGAACAAAATTATTCTAAAAAATTGATAATCCAGATGAAATTAAAATTTATTTAAGGACTCATGAACTTTATGAATCTGGACCAAGAAAATGTAGAAAAATCTGAATAGTCCTGCATGGATTTAAAAAAATTGAATTCATAATTAAAAAGATCTTACAAGAAAAACTTCAGGTTGAGATTGCTTTAATGGTGAATTCTCTGAGACATTCAGAAAGCTGAAGGAGAGGCATTGTTTTTCAACTCTTATCCTGAGGCCAGTAGTATGCTGACACTAAATCCAAAAGAGCACAGTCCATCCATGAACTACAAAATTTTAGTAAATTATACCTAATAATATATAAAATGGATAGCATACTTGACTGAATAGTTTTTTTACTAAAGAATGCAAGGTTGATTTAACTTCCAAAAATCAATTGTTGTAATTTAGCACATTAATAGAATAAAGCAGTAAATGTATATGATAATTTCAATAGGTATAGAAATTGCATTTCCAAAATTCAGTATTCATTCATTTAAAAAAAAATCTAAATTCTCATTTAGGGGGATGGAATCTGAAGCAGACTCTACACTGACTGCAGAGCCCCATGTGGAGTTTGATCTCACAACTCAGAGATATGACCTGAGCCCAAATCAAGAATCGGATGTTTAACTGACTGTGCCACCCATGTGCCCCAACTTTTGCTATTTTAAAGGTAATTAAGAAAATAAAAAGGCAATCTGGTGACTGAGAGAAAGTATTCACAAAACCTGTATCTGACAATGGGCTTAAATCTAGGATATCTTAAATAATACATATTCCAACTCAATAATAAGTTAAACAATACCATTTAAAAAGGAGCAAACACTTCACAAAAGACACATAAAAAGATGTACAAGTCCTTAGTCATTATAGAAATGCAATATAGATCAAAACAAAATACCAATATAGATCCACTAGGCTAAAGTCAAACGGGCTGACAATACCAAGTGTTGGCAAGGATGTAGAACAATTTACGTCTTGCTGGTGGGTATCCAAAACAATAGAGCTGCTGTGGAAAACAACATGACAGTATTTATGTGAAGTTAAATATATGCTTCCCATGTGACTCAGAAATCCCACTCCCTAGACATATACCACAAGAAATGAAAACATATATTCACAAATATTTCTATCCAAATCTTCAGAAAAAAATATTATAACAACATAGAATTAGTATTACTATGTAGTGGAAGTAAATATTTGTGATACAGATAATTTACAAATAACATATCAAGAATATGTAAAAACTCCTCTAAAATGATAGCAAAAAGACAAACTGAATAAAAATGGCCTAAAGACTTAAACAAACACTGCAGAAGTGAATACTTTAATGCTCATAAAGCACATGAAAAAATGCTCAACCTAATTAGTTAACAGGGGAAATGCAAATCGAAACACAATGAGATATTATTTCATGCTCGGTAAAATGACTAAAAACAAGCAACAAATAATAAGAAATAACAAAATTGGTTAACACCAAATGTTAGCAAATACATAAGGAACTGGAATTATAATACATAGCTTGTAGAAAGCATACTTCTCAAATATCTAATTCTACTCCAGTCCTAAGTAAGCAAGGGCAAATGAAAACACATGTCCACAAGAAAGTGTATCTTTAAGATGCTTATAACATCTTTATCTATAAGAGCTCCAAAATGGAAGCAACCCAATGTTTATTAATGTGTGAATGGGTAAACAAATTGGGACATATTTACATAATGGGATACCAATAAAGAGAAAATAGCAAACAAAACTACAGATACATGCAACAATATGGATGAATCTGAAGAACACTATGTCAAGAAGAAAAAAGCCAGAAACAAAATAATACATATGTATTTTATTTATAAAAATTTCAAGAATAGGCAAAATGAACCTTTGGTGATGAAAATCAGAATAGCGTATGCGTACAAAGGGTAGGGATTGACAGTAAGGGATCAAGGGAATTCCTTGGTGTGATGAAAATATTCTTTATCTTAATTGTGGTAGTGGTTGATTGGTGCGTGCATTTTTCAAAACTCATTAAATGATGCACTGAAATCTGGGTATTTCACTACATGTAATTTTTCTTTAGATTTTATTTATTTATTTATTTGACAGAGAGAGAGAGATTACAAATAGGCAGAGAGGCAGGCAAAGAGAGAGGAGGAAGCCGGCTCCCTGCTGAGCAGAGAGCCTGATGCAGACCTCAATCCCAGGGAGTCGCATGTGGGGCTTGATCCCTGGACCCTGAGATCATGACCTGAGCTGAAAGCAGAGGCTTTAACCCCCTGAGCCACCCAGGCGCCCTCACTACATGTAAATTTTAACTCATTATAAGAATCTAAAAGTAGTGGAGCACCTGGGTGTCTCAGTCCTTAAGCATCTGCCTTTGGCTCAGGTCATGATCCCAGGGTCCCAGGATCAAGCCCCACATCGGACTCCCTGCTTCGCAGGAAACATGCTTCTCCCTCTCTCACTTCCCCTGCTTGTGTTCCCTCTCTAGCTGTATTTCTCTCTGTCAAATAAATAAATGGAATCTTCAAAAAAAAAAAAAAAAGAAAGAAGAAAAAAGAAACTAAAAGTAGTGATAATAATAGGCACATGAAAAGATTCTCAAAAATCACTAATCATTAGTGAAATACAAATTAAAGCCATAATGAAATATCACCTTATAAATGTCAAAATGGCTAGTTTCAAGAAGATAAGCAATAACAAGTATTAGTGAGAATGTGGAGAAAAATGAACCTTCATGCACTGATGGTGGGAAAGTAAATTGGTAAAACTGTTATACTTGAAAACAGTATAGAGTTTTCTCAAAAAAATTAAAAATAGACCTAACATATGATCCAGTAATTCCATCCTTGGATATTTATCCAAAAAAAATGAAAACACTAATTTAAAAAGATATATGCATCTCTGTTTGTTGCAGAATTATTTACAGTTGCCAAGATATGGAAGCAACCCAGGTATCCATTGAAAGATGATGGATAAAGAAGAGGTGCTCTACATATACAATGAAATATTACTCAGCCATAAAAAATGAATGAAATTTTCCCATTTGTAGCTACATGGATGGACCTATAGGATATAATGATATATGAAATAAGTCAGACAAATGACATTTGATTTCTCTTACATCTGGAATCTAAAAAGCAAAACAGGCAAATAAAGCAGAAGCAGACCCATAAATACAGAGAACAAATTGGTGATTGCCAGAAGGGGGGTTGGGAATGAGTGAAGGTGAGTGGCAGGTAAAGGCTTCCAGTTATGGAATGAATAATCACATTAATGAAAGCTACATCATAGGGAATGTAGTCAGTGGTATTATAATAGCATCATATGGTGACAGATGGTAGCTATACTTGTGAACACAGCATAACATAAAGAGTTGTTGAGGGCACCTGGGTGGCTCAGTGGGGTTAAAGCCTCTGCCTTTGGCTCAGGTCATGGTCTCAGAGTCCTGGGATCGAGGCCCTTGTCAGGCTCTCTGCTCAGCAGGGAGCCTGCTTCCTCCTCTCTCTCTGCCTGCCTCTCTGCCTACTTGTGATCTCTCTCTGTCAAATAAATAAATAAAATCTTAAAAAAAAAGAGTTGTTGAATTGTCAAATCACTTTGTTGTGTATCTGAAACTAATGTAACATTGCATGCCAACTATGCTTCAATTTAAAAAAAAAAAAAAAAAAGGACAGTTGCTGGGGTGCCTGGGTGGCTTAGTTGGTTAAGCGACTGCCTTCAGCTCAGGTCATGATCCTGGAGATGCGGGATGGAGCCCCACATCAGGCTTCCTGCTTCTCCCTCTCTCACTCCCCCTGCTTGTGTTCCCTCTCTGGCTGTGTTTCTCTCTGTCAAATAAATAAATAAAATCTTTTAAAAAATAAATAAATAAAAAATAAAAGAAGACAGTTGCTGTCCATTAGCATGATAAATAGTTTTCCACCCTCTCACTTTGAACCTGGAGGTGTCTTTGGGTCTAAAATGAGTCTCTTGTAGACAGCTTATCAATGGGTCTTGTTGGTTGTTGTTGTTGTTGTTGTTGTTGTTGTTGTTGTTGTTGTTGTTTTTTATCCAATCTGATACCCTGGGTCTTTTGACTGACCATTTAGTGGATTCACATTCAGAATAATCATCGAAATATATGAATTTAGGGCCATTGTATTATCTGTAAATTCACTGTTTCTATAGATTGCTCCTTTTTTATCTTTCTTTTGAGTTCTCTCTTCACTCAAAGGATCCCTTTAATATTTCTTGCAGGGCTGTTTTCATTTTCACAAATTCCCTTAGTTTTTGTTTGTCCTGGAAACTCTTTATCTCTCCTTCTATTCTGAATTATAGCCTTCCTGGATGAAGTATTCTTGGCTGCATATTTTTCCCATTCAAATATATTATGCTAGTCCTTTCTGGCCTGCCAGGTCTCTGAGGACAGATCTGCTGCCAGCTTTATGTTTCACATTGGTAGGTTAAGGATTTCTTGTCCTGAGCTGCTTTCAGGATTTTCTCTTTATCTCTGAAATTAGAAAGCTTTGCTGTTTTACATGGAGGTATTGGCCTATTTTTATCAATTTTGTGGAGGGAGGTTCTCTGTGCCTCCTGGACTTGAATGCCTGGTTCTTTCCCAGATTAGGGAAGTTCTTAGTTACAATTTGTTCAAATAAACCAATAAACCTTCTACCCCCCATCTTCTGGGACTTGTATTATTTGAATATTATTTCACTTTATGATATCCCTGATTTCTCGAGGTTTCCATTCATGATCCAGTAGTTTATTCTCTTTTGCTCAGCTTCCTTACTTTCCATCATTTTGTCTTCTATACCACTGACTCTCTCTTCTACCTTGTTTATCTTAGTAGTTAGAACTCTATTTTTGACTGTATCTCAGTTACAGCATTTTTAATTTTGGCCTGATTAGATTTTAGTTCTTTAATTTTTACAGTAAGTGATTCTCTGGTGGCTTCTATGCTTTTTCTCAAGCCCAGCTAGTACCTTTATAATTGTTGTTTTTGATTCTAGTTCCAACATCTGACTTACATATATTGATTAAATCCATGGGAGAGTACTACCTCCTGTTCATTCTTTTACATTTCTTCTTCTAGTCATTGTTTCCAGAAAAGAAAAGGGGAAAGGGAAACAAAAACAAAAACAAAAAACAACAAAAAAGTTACAACAACAACAACTTCAGGAAGTGTTTTTGGTGTATGCTGTGTGCACTCTGCTGTTGTGTTTTGGCTGCTGTTTTCCACTGGTCTGTCCTCTACAGAGTTCCTCCTTGCTTGTAGTAGGGAGTGTTTGGACATCTAAGTAGGTGTACTTTGATTTGTTTGTGAGTTAAGCCTGTAAAGGAAAAAAAGAAAAAGAAAAACAAGAAAAAAAGCCTGATCTTAGATAAAAGAAAACAAAACAAAGATGGATACAAATAGATACACAATAAACTATAAGCCTGATTCTAAAAAATAAGAAACAATGAAGGAAAGAAGAGTAGGGAAAGAAGAAAAGAGAAAAGAAGAAGAAGAAGAAGAAGAAGAAGAAGAAGAAGAAGAAGAAGCAGCAGCAGCAGCAGCCTGATCCAAAAATAAGAGGAGGAAACAAATGAACCACATATGAACAAGATTATAATCCATGGGTGTGTGGGTGGCTCAGTTGGTTAAGTGACTGCCTTTGGCTCAGGTCATGATCCCAGAGTCCTGGGATCAAGCCCTGCATTGGGCTCCCTGCTCAGTGGCAGGAGCTTCCTCCATTTCCTCTGGGCTTTTTCTTTCACTTTCTCTCAAGTCAATAAATAAAATCTTTAAAAAAATAGATGAAAAGTGGAAAAAGATTATAAGCATGTTTAAAAAATAAAAGAAAGAAAAAGCCTATTATACACACAGAGAGACACACATATATAGAGAGAATAAGGGATAAAGAATAAAAAAAAGAAAAATGAAAATTATAAAAAATTCTTAAAAATTGAGAAAAGAAGAAAAAAGACTGTTGGATATCAGGAAAAAATAAGAGATCAATAGTATATAGTTAAGATGTTTTTAATAAAATGTTATTATGAATTTACATGGATACATTTGAAATTTTAGATATACACTTTTAAATGTGATCAGTGTATGTGTGTATACATGCATAAAATATCACTAAATAAATCTGTTTTTAAAGTAAATTAAAATAAAAATAGAGATAACAGTGATAATAATATTATAATAGTAGCAGCTAATATTTGGCCCCTTTCAGTGACTTTCATTATATTTTAAGTACTTTTTTTGAGTCAACTAATTTAATTCTAACCTCAAGCCTATGAAATTATATTATTATTGCTACTTATTTTTATTACTATGTTACAGATTCAAAAATTGAGGATCCAAGAGATTAAATAATTTGCCCAAGAACAAATAATTAGTAAATGATTGAAATCAGACCTAGATGGTCCAGGTCTATAATGTAAAATTTAAATGTGATGCTCTACTGCCTCTTGAAAATAGTGCACAATCATGGAAAAATTAAAATCAAATAGCAGAAAATCATAAAATATAGTCTCATCTTCCTTTCATTCTACTTATTAACTGCTATTAATGGTTTTTTCGGCTATCTTAAAAATATTTTTACATATACAGATTTGTATTATATTTGATGATACTGTGTTACATGTTATGTAAAATATTATAGGCCACATATACTTTTACACAAGTTAAATAATTTTACAAATAAGGTACTATAACTTGCATTTCTATACTTCATGTACTTGGATATTTTTTCTGGTCAATACATGTAGCTATACCTCTTTTCAGAAATCTTTGACAAAATATAATATTGAAATGTGTGTTTGTTTGAACCCTTAGGAGCTTCCCAGTGAAATATGAAACTGGCCTCCATACACAGAGACCTGGGGGAGACTGAAGTAAGGGGAAGATCACCCTAGATTGGGAGGTGGTATGTCTAATAAGCAAGGGAATTCATATATGAGGTTTGTTTGAGGCAGCTACAGGAAGAGTAGATCTCTGCACTAGCCTGCCAGAACCTTAAGTTTATGTAGTAGTAGCCTTAACTGGATTCTGTCATGTGTACCATTCAGATTGTCTTAACAACACATTGTTCTCTCAAGTCTGCATCTTTGAAAATGGATCCCACAATGGGAATATGGGCAGAATATAGATTCCAAGGACAGGGAGAGAGTGAAGAGCCTTCAGCGCCCACAACCAACTCTCAGGTCAACTGGTAGTCATGCCTTCTCAGTGACCTCTAACACTCCACCCTTCATGACCAGATCTTACAATCTTCCCTGCCCTCTCTTCCACAATGTGACCTTAGTGGTCAGCAAGAGGTTTAATTAGTGTAGAGAAATGGCTTATTTGGTGGTGACTGCAAAGGAGGCAGATACCACAACAACAATGTAGGCACATACAAGAGAAAACTAAGATTCAGATAATAATTCCTAAAATAAATATGTTTTTTTTTTTCCACCAAGAGCCCCATGATCTGAACCACTTATTTATTAAGTCCTATAGGCTGGTGGTTTGACCACTCAGGGCCTTCCCTTGTATCCTCATGTGATTTAATAAAAATGATACATTAGGAGACTCATCAGGGTATGAACAATAACACTCCAGATAATGGCACAGGTGCCTCCTTGTGAGGCAGTAATAATGTCCAAGCCCTTTCTATTTTGGAGAACAGCTTTTCTTATTAGAGATATTTCAGTATTCAGTAAAGGCAGGGTTTGCCAGCTGTCATTTGAGGCTTGTTGAGTGAATTTAGTAAGGGCTTCTATGTGTGCTACAATATCCTCCCGGCCAATGGAAGGGACAAAGACATCTGCCAAATGATCAAACCAGCAGAAAACAGAATATGCTCCTTTGGCCTCAAAGAGAGGAAGGTTGGCAATTTTTGTTCCTCTGGGGCAAATTCACTCCTATGCCCAGGGAAAACCCATAGTATAGTGGTTCAAACATCCAGGTGGAATCCCTGGATGAATATTTGTGCCACACAACTGTTGGTTCCCATTCAGGGCTATCCAGAAAACATCTAGGAAGCAGACCAGTTTGTGCCAAACCAGTAACTATCCTTTAATGCGATAAAAAGACCACACGGTTCCAGTGATATCCATTCCACATTCCTAGTACAATTGGGTTCGTTATATTTGGAGTGATAGAGAAGCCCAGGTGCTCAATATCCATAACCCAGGGTAAGCCTCTCAAATCCATCCCAAATCTGAACCTAGCCACCAATATCTCTATTTTTAAGATCTTTCTGATCAGCAATCTGATAGGCTACTTATACAGTTTGAATGACAGAAAAAGAATGCCCATGCCCAAGGTTATTAACAGCATACACTATAGGCCATGTTGGGTATTGGTAATATCAGATGAATTAAGAGTATTGTCCTAGTTTGTTCCTCTGTAATGCATTGTGTTAAGGCCTTCTAATCTCCACACTGGAGTGATGATATCCACAATGGCAATCCTGATGAGCTAGAGAGGGATAGCGACCCACATACCGAACAGTTGGATTGATTCCTTTGTTGGGTATATGAGTAGGCCCACTGAAGAAATGTACTGGGTGCCCATCCTGTGACCTGGCCAAGGTGGTTTTACTTGTTAGTAGTTTTTGAAAAAGATTTTATTTATCTATTTGACAGAGAAAGAGAGGGCACAAGCAAGGGAAGCAGCAGAGGGAGAGGGAGAAGCAGACTCCCCTCTTAGTGTGGAATCCAATGTGGGGCTTCATCCCAAGCCCTGGGATCATGACCTGAGGCAAAGGCAGACACTTAACTGACTAAACCACCCAGGCACCAATTTTTAGTAATTAAATAGGCTGATTTAATATTCCTTCTTTTTACCAAGCCTGCTGCTTGCATGTTATAGGGGAGATGAAACATACGTTCACTATCATGTTCTTTTGCCCGGGCTTGCACATCATGACCTTTAAAATGTGACCCTTGATCACTGTCTATTCAATCAGGGTCTCCATACATGGTACTCAATTTCTTTAATCCGTTGATGGTGGCAGCCTGCTCTGCATGTAAAAAGTGGAATGCTTGGGTCAGGCCATATGCAGTGTCCACACAAACCTAGGATATTTAGGACCCTCACTCAGAGGGAAGTCCAATATAATCAATTTGTCAATTTCTCACACCTATGGGGAAATCCAGTGACTGTCCCCAGACTCTCTTGACAGTTTTCTTGGGTATTGTTTAGAACACATAGGACATGCTATTACTGCATTAACCAGTCACTATATTTCAAGGGCAATTCATCATTTTTGGCAATATGCCATCTCATTTGGGTGCTACGGTGGCCACTCCTATGCATCCAATCTGCTATATCTACTGAAGGGTCAGTTGCTAAGGTGCCCTGAGCTAGGGTATCAGCTTTCTGGTTACCAGGATGTTAATGGCTTATGTGTTGGAATTTGTAAGACAGTAAAGGCTGCCTGAGGCTCTTAGAGGTGAACCCAAATACCTTTCCATATATAGTTCCATAACTCCACAGGGCATAATGAGATACCAAGAGCTTTAATGTGCATCACTAGTATTTTTGCCTTCCTAATGGCAGCTCGCTGCTCTGATCCTGTGTTGCACACATGCCCTTTCTTTACCAGGTGGTATAAGGGACAGGAACACTATGCCAGATGGGCAGTAAAAGTCTTCCAGACCCCTCAAATCCCAACAAAGGCTTGCACCTCCTTCACATTCTTTGGGGTTGGATAGGTTTACACCTTATCAATCCAGCTTTTGGAACAAAATGTGTCTTAACTGACCCAATGTCTCCCAAAACCTATATGGTGCCATCAATGGTACTGAGGGGGCAAGAAAATTTCTGAGGCTTACCATGTATTAGAGTACATTTGACTCCAATGGCTACCAGAGCCATCACCTTTTGCGTATTTCTAGGGGATCAGTGTATAGTGATCTCAACATGAAGCCTCTAATAACCTCCATAGGCCTTTACCTGGAGGCAGACGTGGCCTGCACCCTATACCTGGGGTGTAAGAGGAACCCACCCTGAGTAGGACTATATCTCTGAGTCCTCTGCTGGAGCAGGAGAGGCATCGGGGATGGTAGGAGCAGGAGGGACACATCTGAACTGTTTTCCAGGTTTTAAGGCCTTGCACAGGCTAACCAATGCAGTGTGGTGGTTGCATGTCTATCTTTGCAGGTAGGGTCCCATCAACAAGTGATATCAAAACCATATTTGCTTCCAGATTACTTTCCTGGCCCCATCACAGCCAATTGGGATAACCTTTTGGCTATTTGAACTCCCTCCTTCTCTCTCCAATCTTTCCCACAGCTTATACCCATTGCTGGGATGTGTCAGTTCTCCCAGATCAGCAGTGGATTGTCCAGCATCAGATAGGCCTTATCCCATGACTGAGTTCAGCATGGATATCAGTGTATCATACCAGGTACTGGGGGAAGACTGAAGTATCTGGGCTTTCATTCCTGTGGTGAATGTGAACAGATCAGGGCCGTCAAAGACAGGGGTGTAGATCGCCCATCTCATTCCCAACTTCCTAGGAATTTGTCTTATCTTATCTATAGATTTTCAGAGTCCCACATACTCACAGAGGTCCCCTCATTGGGCCAAGACTCCCTGCAGGCCAGAATGATCCACTCTATAAAGGATAAGTAACTTAAACATACACACACACACACACACACACACACACACACACACACACTCACACACACACCCCATTACACAGGTGCTGTCAGAGGGCAGGGTATGTGGTAATGTTGCTCATTTACTCTGCCTCCCGTCTGGACACAGAAATGCCATCACCCCTATATCCTATAGCAGCACTAACCATACCTGGCCTTTTGCTGAAACTTGGAAGCTCAGCAGAAAGTATATTCTCTTACCATGAGTGTCTCCCGAATTGGGGGCTGTCCTGCTGGCTGGGATCTTAGTTGCTGGGCTTTTGCTTTCCTGTGTATTAGGGATAGGTCGGTACAGGGCATTTTGTTTATTTCAGTGTCAGTCACCATGATGTCTTCCCCTCTTTATCCTCACTTTCCCATCTCAGTCAGGCTTTGTCAGCCTGATCTTAATTTGATGCAGCTTCTGTCCTCCTAGTTCTGCAAAACAGAACAGTAAGGTCTTCGATTCATCCTCCTGCTCTCCTGTCTTGTCTTCTAACCTTGAAACTAACAGAGCTGTGGACACTGGCACAGTCTCCTCTAACTTCAGCTCTTTTTCCAACTTTCTAACTCCAGCTTCAGCCTCTAGTAGAGCACTAGTGGCCTACCAACCTGCCCAAAGTAGAGGCCAGCCCACTGTAGCAGCCATTTATTTCCTTCTCTACGCAGGGCACTGTGTGCAATTCCTCAAACAAGCATGCTAGACCAGCTGGCTTATCACGGCAGCCATGCTCATGTGTGGGTCTACAGGCATCTAATCTACAGGCCACCTTGCCCACTCAGAGGTCTCTGGCCCACCCAGGATCTCTCCTTCAGATGCCTCTTTCCCAGGATCTATTTCTTCAGTTTCCTGGCTGGTTTGCCAGTTGTTGGTTTGTGCAGTTGGGAGCTTATGAGGGGAAACCTGAAACTGGATCTCATAGAGGAAGGGCAGGGAAATAGGGAAGAAAGACATAGACTACCCCAGATTGGTAGGTGGTGGGTTTAATAGCAAAGGGAACTTACATATGAGGCCTGTCTAAGCAGCAACAAGGGAAGTAGATCTTTGTACCTGCTCGCCATTTCTTAAAAATTTATGTAGAAGCCCTATCTGGGTTTAGTCACATGTACATCAAGAGAGCCTCAGCAACACTTTGTTCCCTCAAGACTGCATCCTTGAAAATGGTGGGAACAATGAGCAGATTGTACGTTCCAAGAACAGGAGAGAGATGAAAAGATTGACTATCCGAGCCCTGCTTTCAGATAAGCCACAGGCCACCCCCTCACAATGACCTCCTCCAACAATACATGGCATCATATACTTAACCAGCCCTTTCAAAATAAATATTGAAGCTGGTTTTCCTTTAGCCATTTGTTTTCACTCATGTAAACAGTGCAATAATGAACATTCTTGTGTTGGTTTTCTAGGGCACTTTTGCTAGTAAATCTATAGAAAACTTTGTTTCTCGAAGAGGAAATGCTGAGCTAAGGTATGTGCATTTGGAATTTTGATCCACATTACTGAATACCCTTCCAAAAAGGTACTAATTAGCACTCTCCCCAATAGTGTAGGAGAGTATTTCTAGTACAGACTTTTGCCAACATGATTATAATTTTTTAATCATTTCAATCTAATAAAGCAATGATTGTTTAAAATGGTTTATTTAAATATGAATGAGGCTGAGCATCTTTTCATATGTGTACATTTCTATGAACTACCCTTTTGTGCTCTATGCACATTTTTATTGTTGATTATTCATTTTTTATATTAAAATTTTTTCTGTATAAAGAAAAGTTTGCCTTAGTTATAAATACTGAAAATAATTTTGCCATATTATTTCTTTCCTACAGAGATTTCTAATCTTTATGAAGTCATGTTCAGGGTTCTTCCTCCACTCTATATTAAAAAAATATAAAGTCTCCCATGTTTTATTTCAGTACTATTATTCTAGTTTTATAGTTAAAATTTCAAACCTTTATTCCATCTCAAATTTATTTTAATGCAAGTACTGAACCAAGAATACATCTGACGCCTCATTACTAGTACCAAAGCTGGCCAGTAGTATCAGGAAAAAGGTTAATAATATATATTTTCTCCCACTGCTTTGGAATACACTTTAATGTACATTAAATTTCTATTTTAAATTTATATCTGGAAATCATAATATATCCTATTGATCTGTTTAGCCCCACACCAGTATGAAAGAGATTTTGCTAGTCTTGACTTCTAATTTTACTGACTTTAAGGATAGACCGCTTTCACTTTCTTTTTTTTAAGATTTTATTTATTTATTTGACAGAGAGAGAGATCACAAGTAGGCAGAAAGGCAGGCAGAGAGAGAGGAGGAAGCAGGCTCCCGCCGAGCAGAGAGCCCGATGTGGGCCTCAATCCCAGGACCCTGAGATCATGACCTGAGCCGAAGGCAGAGGCATTGACCTACTGAGCCACCCAGGCGCCTCCTCTTTATTAGAAAAAAATTCTTTAATTACCTCTCCATCTTTTAAAATTTAGACTACATTTAGTATCAACATTTTTCAAGTTCTAAGAAAAAAAGACTATTAATATTTTATTGAAACTACTTTGAATTTCTAGGTAAATATTTAGAAGGTTGGATAATTTTACAATATTGAGTTTCCTATTTTTTCCGTCCACAAATATAGTATATTTTTACATTTATTTAAGTCTTCCTTTATGTCCTTCAGTCATTTAATTTTTTTCTATATTATAGTTACAAGTACCATGCAAGTTTATTCCTAGTTGTATGGTCTTGTGGCTATAACTTATTGGAGTCATTTGTTATGTTACATTCTGTAACAAAGAGGCCATTGGTATTTTTACATTAATTTTGTGACCAAATCACCTTACTAAATTAGTATTTTTTCCTATAATTTTCCTATAATTTTCAGTGACTTCTCTTTATTTTCCCACTTGCAAAATCATGCTAATAGCAAGTAATAAGGCAAAATTTTTCCCATTCAATATTTTTGTATATTTAATTTTCCAGCATATATGTACAGACTAGTACTTTTAAAGTATTATTAAGTACCAGTATTGAGTGTAGGTATTCATATAGTTTTCTAACTTTAAAAAGAATCTTTTTAGTGTTCCAAAATTTGACACACTGATGGCTATTTGCAATTTTAATTACATTTATTATGTCAAGGGATTATCTGTTTGATAATATTCTCATCAGGAAGAAATGTTTAATTTTGTTAATTGTGCTTGCATAAGCTAGTAATATGGTCTTTTATTTTTTTATTTTGAGCTATTATACTAGAATCAAATAAATTTCCTTGTTTTAAAACAGTTTTTCTCAGGGCACCTAAGTGGCTCAGTTGTTTAGGTATCTGCTTTTGGCTCAGGTCACAATCCTAGGGTCCTAGGATTGGGTCCCACATTAGGCTCCCTGCTCAACAGGGAGTCTTCTCCCTGTACCCCTCTTTCACCACCCCCCACCAGCTCATGCTTACACTCTGTCTGTCTGTCTCTCTCTCTCAAAGAAATAAATAAAATCTTAAAATATTCTTGCTCCGTAAATAGTATATAATTACAGTTAGTTATTGTAATATATTATATAGTCTATTGTGCTAATATTAAGGATTCTGCATACATATTTTTAAGCAAAATTGAGTTTTCTTTTTAAATGTGTTGTTTTCGTTAGGTTTGGGAGATTACTGATATATAGTTTTTATAAAATCTACTTGAAAACTTTCTTTTTGTTTATGAAGCAGTTCCTCCAAGCATGTTACACATGGACCATCAGTATTGCAAATGCTTAATGGTGTCTTATTTTGTAGTTAATTAATTATTTTTTAAATTATGGTGACTATTTCTTATCTATTTTTATCTGTCTTTCAACAAACTGGCTCTTGGATTTTTTTTTCTTTTTTGCCTGTTGTGTTTTCTGTATTTAATTTGTCTATATCCAACTTATATTGCTCTCTTTTTGCATTCCTACTTTGTGATTTTTACCTCCTTCAACTGAGCACTTAACTTCTTTCCATTTTTGTTTATTGATATCATATGTAAAGATAAAAATCTTCCTGTGGGCACAAATTGAGTTTCAACGCATAGGTTTTGATATCCAGTATTTTTATTACTGTTCTCATTTAGACATTACATTATCTCAGTCTTGAATTCCTCTCCAAACTGAAAATCAAAATTTTCATCTTTTAATAAGTGGTAATTTTAGTTTTGTTGCTGTTTTTCTAATTGTATTAAAAATGGTAGAAAATGTTATCTGCACTGTTTCAGCATTTTAGATTCTAATTTGTGGTGGTATTTTTAAGTTAATATGTAGTAAATGTTTGTAAATATTCTTTGAGAATATCAAGCTGTATTTATCGGAGATTTTCTCTAGGTAATCTATTAATATTTATCATTCAGATTATTACTTATTTTTTATTATGACCTGAAAATAATGAGTTAAAATGTTCTATTACAACTCTCTGTTTGAATTATTCCTCATATTTCCTGTATTTTCTTGGCTTTGTGCTTTGATGTTATGGTAATTTGTGGCTTAAAGAATGATGACAGCAATATGCTGGATGTTAATTATATTCTTTATTATTGAAAACATTCTTCTTTGTCACATCTAATACATTAATTCCTTGAATCAAACTTGTTTGAGATGGTTATGAAGATGTCAGCCTTCCTTGCATTAATATTTGCCAGGTTTTTCTTTGTCATCTTTTTACTTTGAATATTTTGATTCATTTGTCTTAGTATATTTGTTGTATATGACCTACAGTTTTGCCTTTGCTTTTGGGAAATACAAACTTAACATATATTTTTTTTCTTTTATTTTTTCCATAACCCAGCAACCCTATCCCTTGTCCCTCACCCCCCAGCAACCCTTAGTTTGTTTCCTGAGATTAAGAGTCTTGTATGGTTTGTCTTCCTCCCCACTCCCATCTTGTTTCATTTTTCTCTCCCTACCCACACGACCCCGCACCCTGCCTCTCAGATTCCTCATATCAGAGAGATCATATGATAATTGTCATTCTCTGATTGAGTTATTTCAGTCAGCATAATAACCTCCAGTTCCATCCACATCATTGCATATGGCAGGATTTCATTCTTTTGATGGCTGCATAATATTCCATTGTATATACATACCAATTCTTCTTTATCCATTAATCTGTTGAGGGACATCTAGGTTCTTCTCATAGTTTAGCTATTGTGGACATTGCTGCTATAAACATTCACAAGCATGTGCCCCTTCAGATCACTACATTTGTATCTTTACAGTAAATACCCAGTAGTGCAATTGTTGGGTCATAGGGTAGCTCTATTTTCAACTTTTAAAGAAATATCCATACTGTTTTCCAGAGTGGCTGCACCAGCTTGCATTCCCATCAACAGTGTAGGAGGGTTCCCCTTTCCCCACATCCTTGCCAACATCTGATGTTTCCTGACTTGTTAATTTTAGCCATCCTGACTGGTGCGAGGTGGTATCTCACTGTGGTTTTGATTTGTATTTCCCTGATCCTGAGGAATGTTGAGCAGTTTTTCATGTGTCTGTTGGCCATTTGGTTGTCTTCTTTGGAGAAATGCCTGTTCATGTCTTCTGCCCATTTCTTGATTGGATTATTTGTTCTTTGCGTGTTGAGTTAAGGAGTTCTTTATAGATTTTGGATACTAGCCTTTTACCTGATATGTCATTTGCAAATATCTTCCCCCCATCCTGTCGGTTGTCTTTTGGTTTTGTTGACTGTTTCCTTTGCTGTGCAAAAGCTTTTGATCTTGACAAAGTCCTAATAGTTCATTCTTTTTCTTGTTTTCTTGCCTTTGGCAATGTTTCTAGGAAGAAAATGCTGTGGCTGATGTCAAAGAGGATGCTGCCTGTGTTCTTCTCAATGATTTTGATGGATTCCTCTCTCACATTGAGGTCTTTCATCCATTTTGAGTCTATTTTTGTGTGTAGTGTAAGGAAACAGTCCAGTTTCATTCTTCTGCATGTGGCTGACAAATTTTCCCAAAACCATTTGTTGAAAAGACTGCCTTTTTCCCATGGACATTCTTTCCTGCTTTGTTGAAGATGAGTTGACCACAGAGTTAAAGGTCCACTCTGGGCACTCTATTTGGTTCCAATGATATGTGTCTGTTTTTGTGCCAATACCATACTATCTTGATGAGTACAGCTTTGTAATAGAGCTTGACGTCTGGAATTGTGATGCCACCAACTTTGGTTTTCTTAGGTTGTGTACTTGAGACCTTTCCTGTTTCTTGAGAAAGGCTTGTATTGCTCTATACTTTCCTCTCAGGACTGCCTTTGCTGTGTCCCAGATTTTGAATTCCTCTGGCTATTCAGGGTCTTTCCTAGTTTCATATAAATTTTAGGATTATTTGTTCCATTTTATTGGAAAACACTGATGGTATTTGGATAGGGATTGCATTAAATGTATAGAGTGCTCTAAGTAGCATAGACATTTTCACAATATTTGTTCTTCCAATCCATGAGCATGGAATATTTTTCCATTTCTTTGTATCTTCCTCAATTTCTTTCATGAGTACTTTATAGTTTGCTGAATACACATCCTTTGCCTCTTTGGTTAGTTTTATTCCTAGATATTTTATGGTTTTGGGTGCAATTATAAATGGGATCACCTCCTTAATTTCTCTTTCTTCTGTCTTGCTGTTGGTGTATAGAAATGCAACTGATTTTTCTGCATTGATTTATATCCTGACACTTTTACTGAATTCCTGTATGAGTTCTAACAGTTCTAACACTCTAACATGAGTGGATTCTTTGGGGTTTTCCACATAAAAGTATCATATCATCTGCAAAGAGTGGAAGTTGGACTTCTTCTTTGCCAATTCCAATGCCTTTTATTTCTTTTTATTGTCTGATTGCTGAGGCTATGACTTCTAGTACTATGTTGAATAGCAGTGGTGATAATGGATAGTTCCTGACCTTAGGGGAAGAGTTCTCAGTTTTTCCACATTGAGAATGATATTTGCAGTGGGTTTTTCATAGATGAATTTATGATATTGAGGTGTGTACCCTCCGTCCCTACACTGTGAAGAGTTTTGATCAAGAAAGGATGCTATACATTGTTAAATGCTTTTTTTCAGCATCTATTGAGAGGATCATATGGTTCTTGTTCTTTCTTTAGTTAATGTACTGTATCACATTGATTGATTTGCAGATTTTGAACCAACCTTGCAGTCCAGGAATAAATCCCACTTGGCCATGGTGAATAATCCTTTTAATGCACTGGTGGATCCTATTGGCCAGTATTTTGGTGAGAATTTTTGCATCTGTATTCATCAAGGATATTGGTCTGTAATTCTCCTTTTTGGTGGGGTCTTTGGTTTTGGGATCAAGGTAATGCTGGCCTCATAAAATGAGTTGGGAAGTTTTCCTTCCATTTTTGTTTTTTTGGAACACTTTTGGGAAAATAGGTATGGATTCTTCTTTAAATATTTGGGAGAATGCCCCTGGGAACTCATATAGCCCTGGGTTCTTGTTTGTGAGAGAATTTTGATGACTGCTTCAGTTATGGGTTATGGGTGTATTCAGGTTCACTATTTCTTCCTGGTTCAGTTGTGGTAGTTTATGTCTCTAGGAATGCATCCATTTCTTCCAGATTGTCAAATTTGCTGGTATATAGTTGCTCATAATATGTTCCTGTAATTGTATTTCTTTGGTGTTTTTTGTGATCTCTCCTCTTTCATTCATGATTTTATGAATTTGGGTTCTTTCTCTTTTCTTTTTGATAAGTGTAGCCAGGAGTTTATCAATCTTGTTTAATTCCTTCAAAGAACCAGCTCCTAGTTTCATTGATTTGTTCTACTGTTCTTTTGGTTTCTATTTCATTAATTTATGCTCTGATCTTTATTATATTTCTTCTCCTGATGGGTTTGGGCTTAATTTGCTGTTCTTTCTCCAGCTCCTTTAGGGTGTAGGGTTAAGTTCTGTACTTGAGACCCTTCCTGTTTCTTGAGAAACGTTTGTATTGCTCTATACCCTCCTCTCAGGACTACCTTTGCTGTGTCCCAGATTTTGAAGAGTTGTGTTTTCATTTTCCTTTGTTTTCATGAATATTTTAAATTCTTCTTTAATTTCATGGTTGCCCTTTCATTCTTTAGTAGGATACTCTTTAGCCTCCATGTATTTGTGTTGTTTCCAACTTTCCTTTTGTGGTTAAGTTCTAGATTCAAAGCATTGTGGTCTGAAAATATGTAGGGAATGATCCCAGTCTTTTAGTACCAGTTGAGACCTGATTTGTGACCTAGGATGTGATCTGTTCTGGAGAATGTTCGATGTGCACTATAGAAGAACGTGTCTTCTGTTGCTTTGGGATGGAATATTCTAAATATATCTGTGACATCCATCTGGTCCAGTGTGTCATTTAAAGCCTTTATTTCCTTGTTGAACTTTTGCTTAGATGAGGGGAGTGTAGGAGTCCCCTACTATTATTGTATTATCTTTGATGTGTTTCTTTGATTTAGTTATTAACTGTTTTATATTGGCTGCTTCTATGTTAGGGGCATAGATATTTAAAGTTGTTAGGTCTTCTTGTTGGACAGGCCCTTTAAGTATGATATAGTGTCCTTCCTCATCTCTTACTATAGTTTTTGGCTTAAAATCTAATTTGTCTCATATGAGAATTGCCACCCCAGCTTTCTTTTGATGTCCATCAGCATGATAAATTGCTTTTCACACCCTCACTTTAAATCTGGAGGTGTCTTTGGGTCTAAAATGAGTTTCTTGCAGACAGCATATCGATAGGTCTTTCTTTTTTTAATCCATTCTGATACTCTATGTCTTTTGATTGGGACATTTAGTCCTATTGCATTCAGGTAACTATTGAAGGATATGAATTTAGTGCCACTGTATTGCCTATAAGGTGACTGTTATTGTATATTGTCTCTCTTCCTTTCTGCTCTGTTACTTTTAGGCTCTCTCTTTGTTTAGAGGACCCTTTTCAATATTTCCTGTAGGGCTGGTTTGTGTTTGCAAATTCTTTTACTTTTTGTTTGTCCTGGAAGTTTTTTATCTGTCCTATTTTCAATGACAGCCAACTTGATGAAAGAATCCTAGGGAAAAAAACATGAATTCTATATGCTATATTCCTTTAGTGTTGGAGTCTCACAATTCTCATTGGTTGGCAAACTTATTCTTGGCTGTATATTCATGCTGATCTTCTAGGGGAGGAGCCTGTTGTAGTGATTCTCAAATGTCTTTGCCAGAGGTGGAACTTCCCTGCCCTTGCCAGGGGCCAGACTAAGCAATCTGCTTAGGATTACTCTTGGTAGCTTTTATTCCCTGAATGCTTTCAGTAAAGCTTTGGAGGACAGGAATAAGGTTTAAAGCCTCACCATCTCTGGCCCAGAGGAGTCCAGAGGAGCTGAGAGCTCCTTAGTGCACCCTCAGAGAAAAGCAGGCAAATCACGCCTTTCTCCCTGGTCTCTGGCCACACTCTGTACTTACCCAGCCTGTGACTGAGCATTTCTATCTCTGGCACTCGGCCCTATTTAGAGTCTCCAAACCCAGCAGATTCCTGCAGCACATTCCTGCACCACTCCTCCTGGTGGAGGAAAGAGAGGGTCTCCCTGGATCTGCCACTTGTGCAGTCGCTGCTTGAAGAGCAGTCGCCCAACTGTGCCTTGGATCATGCTTTAAGGTAACCCAAGCTGAGAGCCCACTCTTTGGCTCCATCTCTACAGCCAGCCTTCCCACTCCAATACCTGGAAACTCTGCCACACTCAGGCACCCTAAGTCCTTCTGTGACCTCATGGATCCTGAGACCACACTGTGCCCACAAGGGCTGCACCCCCACCTAGCCTCTGGGGTGACATCCCTCAGTGTAACAGACTTCTAAAAGCTCTGATTTTGTGCTCTGCTGCTCTACTGCTGCCCCTCCCCTCCCCCAGGTCTGACCTCCCAAATGTCACCTCTGATTCACTTCTCTGTGGGTCCTACCTTCCAGAAAGTGGTCATTTTTCTGTTTCTAGAATTGCTGCTCTTTTTCTCTTCAGTCTCCTGTTAAGTCTGTAGATGTTCCGACTGGTTTGATAACCATCCAGCTGAACTCTGGGACGCAATGATATCTAGGTCTCCTACTCCTCCACCATCTTTAACACACATTTTTATACGAGATTTTATCTCATTACATTTACCAATAGTATATTTTTCCTTAATCCGTAATGATTTTGTGCTTTTAGGTTTTATTTTAACACACTTTGCTGTGTTTATTTTTTCTACACTTTTTTTTAAAGGTTTTATTTATTTATTTGACAGAGAGAGAGACACAATGAGAGAGGGAACACAAGCAGGAGGAGTGGGAGAGGGAGAAGTAGGCTCCCCGCAGAGTAGAGAGCCTAATATGAGGCTGAATCTCAGAACCCTGAGATCAGGACCTCAGCCAAAGGCAGATGCTTAACAACTGAGCTACCCAGGTGCCCCTATTTTTTTCTACATTCTTCCATATGACCTATGTTGCCTTCCTTCCCCTACCAGCCCTTTTATCAACTTAAAAATCATATAGAATATTTTTTTTATTATTTCTTTTGATGGCTATGTTTATAATTTAAATTATATACTAATATCTTTATTTCATACATTCCAATTTAAAAGTGAAGCATTATATATTAAATTTATGCTCTACAAGATGAGGAAATTAGTTTGTACTTCCATCTCTTCTATACTCCCACCTTTTGACTTTCTTTTGCAATGCTGGAAGTTTGTTCTAATTCATTGCAGTTATATTATTATTTTCATATGGTTAGTTTTTTTCTCTCAGTTTCTGTCATTTCCTTTCTAGTATTTAAACATAACTCATACATTTGTTTTGCCCTAAAGGAATAAGTCCATAATCCATGGCATTCACTTTTTATTTCCAGTCCTTTTATGTTATGGGTGTCTTGATTTCCACGTTTTAAATCTGATTCAGTCTTTGTTTGGTTAGATCCCTCTACCAAATTTTTTCTTAAGGATTTATGTTTGCTGTATTTTCTGATTTGTCTAATAATGTCTATCTTTACCTTTATATGCTCCAAGTGATTTAAATGAGTATAAAATCTTGATTTGTAACTTTTTCTCTTTACCACTCAGAATTTAGAACTTATAGTTATTATTTTTTATGCCTTCTTGGAATTAAATGCTAATGTCCAAATGTCTGAGGAAATTTTTTCCCTCTGGATAAGTGAACTGCCATAGTTTTTTCGCCATAGGAGGGTTTTTGTTTTGTTTTTGTTTTGTTTTGTTTTTAATTGAAGTCTAATGCATTAATCAGGAAATTTTCAAATAAAATGACAGAAATTAAATTTGAACATGCATAAACAAAAAAAGAAAGATTTGAAAGCTCCCACAGACTGAAAAGGGGAGGAACACTGCGTGGACCAGAGGCATGGTCATTGATACAGGTTCCCTCTGCAAGGCACAGAAGCCATGACCCTTCCTCAAAGTGAGGGAGTGAGGCAAGGTCATGGTCATTGATGCCATGTAGCTTTGCCTTCTTTGTTCTCCCTTTTCACCTGATTAGTTCTGAAAAACACTTCTCTTTATATTTACAATTATATTAAACCTCTCTGTGCTCCTACATTTAGCTTGCTTACCTCAAGCCTCAAGTTTCACCTTACCCTTTTAAGACATGGTAATTAATAGAGATAATGAGAAAAATAATCATAGTAGTATGGTACCTGCATTGTAACTAGCTTAGTTCAAATAAAAGAAATCTCATAACCACATGACCGCATACTCACCTCCCTGCATTTAGGGGAGGCAGAACGTTCTGATAGGATAATGATTGATAAAAAGCACCTGAGCAAGACACGTGATGTGCATCAGTAAGGATCTGTCTTTGTCTGTAATTGATTGTTCTTTAGATTAGACTTTAACCAAAACGAGCTATAAATGAAGAACCCTGAGAACAATGTTTTCGAGAGGTCCCCAAACCACTCTGAGTCCAGTCTCCTCATTATCACCTATTGCTGATGCCGTCCCCACCTTTTTGGTCCCGACTGTTGCTGGGGCTGGCTCCAGGCAGAACACCATTACCATTAAAGATGACTAGAATATGGGCACCTGGGTGGCTCAGTGAGTTAAAGCCTCTGCCTTCGGCTGAGGACATGATCTCAGGGTCCTAGGATCGAGGCCTGCATTGGGCTCTCTGCCCAGCAGGGAGCCTGCTTCCTCCTCTCTTTTTCTGCCTGCCTCTCTGCCTACTTGTGATCTCTCTCTCTGCCAAATAAATAAATAAAATCTTTTAAAAAATGACTGGAATATAAATACTCAAATGCTGTCAGGTTTTTCTTATTTCTTTTTATTCTGTGCTTTGTGCCATTTGCTGACTTTAATATTTCCAGCTAAAGGGGCACCTGGGTGGCTTAGTCGTTTAGCATCTGCTTTTGGCTCAGGTCATGATCCCAAAGTTCTGGGATCAAGCCCCGTATCAGGTTCCCCATTCAGCGGGAAGCCTGCTTCTCCCTCACTCACTCCCCCTGCTTGTTTTCCCTCTCTAGCTGTGTTTCTCTCTGTCAAATAAATAAATAAATAAATAAATCTTAAAAAAGAACATATTTCCAACTAAAGACTTATATGGGAGAGAGAGGTCTTCAGGAAAATTAGGAATAGGAATATAAGCAGCTTCTCTCCTAGCTCCACCTTGAAAAATATTGCAAGATCTCTAATTGAACTCTGGGTCATCTTCTATATGATCTTGTCAATGTAGTTAGAAAGGTTATGTGCTCTGATTGAACTAGCTTTTTGGTCTTCCCTTCATTGAACACTGACAGTGGTATGATGGAGAATTTCCACTGTAATTGATTTAGCAATGTATATTTCAAAAGTTTAAGTTTTATTTTATTTTATTTTTTAAAGATTTTATTTATTTATTTGTCAGAGAAAGAGAGAGAGAGTGTAAGTGCGCATAAATAAGCAGAGTGGCAGGCAGGGGGAGAAGCAGATTCTGTGCTGAAAAAGGAGCCTGACAATGTTGTGGGAGTCAATTCCAGGACCCTGGGATCTGACCTGATGACCTGAGCCAAAGACAGACACTTAACTGACTGAGTCACCCAGGTGTTCTGAGTATTGTTTTACTCAAAAGAAATCAGCTTTTGTTCAGTAAATTCATCAGGATATCACTTATTTGGTATTTGGATTCAATTTTTCAAATTGGAAAACAATATAGATTTATAATCCAGATTTAGATGTTATTTCATTTCAGGATAGCTTTCTTCTGTTCTTCTGTTACATCCCTCCACTTTTGCTTGGATTCCTGATTTCCCTTGTGAATATATATCATTTTCTTGTCAAGAAATTCAACCTTTTCTTCATCTGTGGTCCTTTAAGACAGTGTAGTAGACACTCTCTTCCTTCCTAAATTTCATCAAAATATTTTGTTAAGTAAGAGAGAATGTGTGATTTAAATATCACCATAGTAATATTGTGTAAAAACAAAACAAAACAAAACAAAAAAACCTTCCAAAGTTAATTCATGCAGAAGTAGATATTTCATGCTGGTCTTGGTTGGGCTTGGAAGAGCTTGGTTGGGCATAACTTCCAACTTAATTTGGGTTCAAATTATCTCCAAGTGTCCCTTATCATTCCTGGGCCCAAAGGTAACTAAGGTGTATTCTTTCTATGTTAAAGGCCAGAGTACAAGAATATAGCTATAACACATTTTTTTAAGCCTTTGCTGGTGTCATATCCACTAACATCCTATAGTCAAAGCAAGTCACATGATCAAACCCAAAAGCAAGAATTAGTTAGTCCAGCCCTTCCATCATGACACTAGTATAGATGCATAATATTGCTACCAGAGGGTTAGGAATTGAGAATAGTGGTTCAATATTTCACAGTATCTTTGTTGGTAACAACTACTCACGTGTAAAATAGGCTTATCCTTTGCAAGTATACCCAAAAGTTTTATCCAATTGTGGTAGCAGATTCAATCAGGATCAGAGGATCTACATTATGTCCAGATGTAGTTGCTGGTGATCAAAAAAGCTATGAACTAATTAAAAGTTTTCCAGAATTCAAAGTATAATGGTATAACAAGAATGGGAAAAAACATCAACATTTCCATTCAAAGAGAGTAATAATGGAATGCACATATCAGTCAATGGTCTACAGAAGTTTCATACTTCTCCTGGATAAATATTGCCAAGTCCACCTACACTAGGGGCAGGCAGTGTTATTTGATTAGTCTGTGTCTGTTCTCTGAGAATGTGCTCTCCACAGCACCTTTTTTTCATCTAAGAGGTCTTTCCTTTTCCAAAAATCTCTTCAGCCACTTCTGAAGAACACGTGGGAGACCATGCTTTTCTATAGAGCAGACGAGTTTTTGAATCTGTTATCTGCACGGAGAAAGTAAGAGACCAAAAAGTGTTTTTACATCTTGAACACTTTCAGTCTCCTCTATTCAGGATTAGAGATTTTGCTAATGCAACTCTCTCAGAAACTATAAAATTTCTATGTATTTGATTCTAGTCAGTTTCATATTCCAAGAGATAGGGCCACAATTATTTCTGAGGCATACCCTTCATTTTATTTGCAATTATAGTTTCCCTGGGTGGATGAGAAGTTTTGGGAGACCATAATGTAAGGTTTCTAGGAGTTCCTACCCCCTTTTTCCAGCTGTGGAAATCTACTTGGAGTTCATTTAATTCTTTCAGAGGTTTTGAAGATAATATTATAGCCACACATTTTTGTTGTTGTTGTTATACTTGAAGGCTATATCTTATTGGAAGTACCAGGGAATTATTCTTTCCCCTGAAGCTATGTCTTAATAACCATTTATTTAATATGGTGAAAACCAGTTTAACTTTCCAGTTTTGCAATCCTAGCACTTCTAAATTCTTCATATTTCCTCTCAATTCTATTTTTACCCTCGCCAGTTTGTTCCTGTCTTAGAGAACTTTATCAAATGCAGCCTGCTGCGGCCACCTCAGGATTTCAGCCGTCTCCCTCAAAAGCTCCTCAATCAATATGACGAGTTCATTACATATATTTTCTGTTCTCCCCATTATCATGAGTGACAGTTTTATCAAATATTTAGCCACTACATGCCACAGGTTGACATTTTTCCCACTTCTTATAACTTTCCTCACAATTTTTCTAGCCTCTTATTACAGCATGCTTGCCACCTGCTTCCTAGTTCCCAAACCACTGCCAACCAATCTTAGGTGTTTGTTATAGCAGCTCTCCTTGGTAGCAATTGTCAGAATGCTTCTACATAACCAACCACCCTAAAACTTAGTGGTTTACAATAGGGCACCTGGGTGGATCAGTGGGTTAAAGCCTCTGCTTTCAGTTCAGGTCATGATCCCAGGGTCCTGGGATCCAGGCCCACAAGGGGCTCTCTGCTCAGCAGGGAGCCTGCTTCCTCTGCTCTCGCTGCATGTCTCTCTGCCTACTTGTGAACTCTCTCTCTGTCAAATAAATAAAATGAAATATTTTGAAAAACTTAGTGGTTTACAATAATAAGCTTATTTCCTTAGGTTATCTATAATTCTATTGCTCTAGACTGGGTTAAACTCCCAGTTTCGGATTAGATCTAGGTCTGCACAATGTGACTCTCATTATGCATGGACCAGCCACTGTCTGAGGCATGATTTTCTTATGAATAAAAACAAGAGTTCAAGAAAACAAACCCAAGTTTGTAAGCACATTTCAAGCATTGCTAACATCTGGTTGCCAAATAAATCAATCGGCTAAGCTCAAAGAAAAGAGGTGAATGATTATATTCTACCTACCATAGAGATATAGCAATGATATGGAAGTATATCAATATTAGAGGGACATGGATAATTTAGACTTATAATTTAATTTACACACACAAAAATTTTGTGGCTAAAAGGGATTCAATAGACAACTTCTAAAATCGTATTTTCTCTCTGATGCATATTAATCAGGCCTTACTTATATTCAAAATTCTTGAAAATAGAAACCGCTTATTTCTAAAAGTATTCTTGAATTTTTATGTAAATAACATATATATATATATATCCATTTATGAATCTTCTCATATATCTTTGAGACTTACCATATCTCTACGACTCTGGCTTTCCTGTTTCCAGTAACGGCTAGTCAGAGCCAACTTGAGAGCAATTCCAGTATTTCATAGGATGCTAACAACAATGTAATTCAGGATTTCCACAACCACCCTCAAAAAAAAAATCTATAGAGATCAGAAAGAAGAACAAATTAAATGATCTGTGATTCATGTCTCTAGCATATCTAAGACATTAAAAAAAAACCACTACAAACCTTTAAGTTATGGATAAGTAGGGCAATAAACACCCAGATGGCATTGATATAGCTCCAGAACCCATTCTTGTGAGAAGAGATAGAGGTAGAAAGAAGATACAACACTTATTGCATGGAGCACTACGTGTGGGGCATAAATAATGAATCTTGGAACACTGAAAAAATAAAACATTTTTTAAAAAGAAAGAAAGAAGATACAAGAACAGAGACACCAAGAGTATGGAACATAGATAAAATTACCCCCCAAAAATGAATTCTACATTTAATTAGAAAATACTGAAGATATGTTTGTTATCTGTAACTCAGAGGCTGCTTATTGAAGAACTGAAAAAATTCTGTGTGCAGGACTCAAGGTGACAGGCTCAGGAAGGCATGGCTCCTGGTGAAAAAGGGAAAACTTGGAAAGGGGATCTGTCCATTTGAGACTTGGCAGTGAAAATGAAAAAAGAAACAAGAGGTAAATATTAAAAAAAAACTATTATTAAGAAACTCAAGGAAAGGAAGTATACTAAGGATTGTGTATCCAGCAAAACTTTTTTTTTTAAAGCAAGCATATACAAAAATAGCTTTAGTCTGTAGAAACAAGTCAACAGAATAAAAAAAATCAGAAAATTCAATGACCCCCTCCTAAAAGACTGTGTTTCACTTTATTAAGAGAAAAGAACACAGGCAACTGCAAAATGTATAAGCCATCTTAATTCCTCCAGCAAAGCCTGCGTGCCACTGCTTGCTGGTCCCAGAAGACGCCACAGAATGGACAAATGGCCATCCATGTCCATGCAAGGAAAGCCATACAGTAAACCAAAGTGACAATGAGAATTGTGAGCTCATGGCAATCGTCCCAAAAGAACAGGGCTGAAACAGAAAGACTATAATGCAATACATAATGTGCCAACCTAAATTAAATGTTGTTAAATAATCATTGACAGATATGTAAATACAACTTAAATCAGAAACTCAAAAACTCAGAAAAAATTGAAAAGAATCAGAAAGCTGTGATACAGCACTATAATCAGCAATGGAATTGAAGAAAAAGATAAAAATCAACACAATAAATGAAGACAGAATAGAAAGTGGTCCAAAGAGAATAGATTAAATTGATAATATAAAAAAGAATATTGAGAAAAGGCATGAAAATAGCCAAGAGAACATAAAGACAATACATAAAATGATATAAAACATGAGATTGATAAGAAAGGAAAATGAAGATACATTGGAGTCCCTGAAAAAAAAAAAACAGTAACAATGGCATAGAATTCTTTTTAAAAATATTTTTCAGAAAAATTTCTAGATATAAAAGACCTAACTTCACTTATTGGAAAGGCCTTCTATTTCTAGAAAGACTTGCCCTGAAACAGACAACTACAAAACATATCATAATATAATTCTTAGAAATTAATATTAAAGGGAAGCCAAACAAGATTTCAGGGCTCCAAACAAAAAGAGCAAGTCATGGGGCACCTGGGTGGCTCAGTTGGTTGAGCAACTGCCTTTGGCTCAGGTCATGATCCCAGAGACCCAGGATCGAGTCCCACATCAGGCTCCCTGCTCATCGGGAAGCCTGCTTCTCCCTCTCTCACTCCCACTGCTGTGTTCCCTCTCTGGCTGTGTTTCTCTCTGTCAAATAAATAAAATCTTAAAAAAAAAAAGAGCAAGTCACATACTTACTGAAGAACATTAATATTTGTGTTATAGTTTTTAACAATATAGGAAACAAGACAGTGGCATTTTTCAGAAATTCTAGGAAAGAAAGTGTGAACCAAAGGACTTTAAATGCAGTCAAGCTGTTAGGTAATATTAAAGTGATAATAAATATGGTTTAACCTGCAAGATCTGAGGGTAACTATTTCAAAAATCTCTTCCTGAGGAATCTACCAGTGGTCAAGTTCTATCCAAATCAAGTAATTTCTGGGGAGACTAGCAAAAGGACTAATCATGATCATTGTAATACTATGATATGAATGATGTGTTTGGTTTCACTTCTGTGCCATCACTTCATGTATATTTAAGATGTAACATAGAGTGTTTCCCCGTGTGTGTATTTTTCCTTTAAAAGCAAAGTGACAAGAAGGGAAGTTATACAAATAGTACCTATTCTGTCAATGCAGATGTAATGCAACTAAAGAGTGGATGGAGAAGATGAGCAAAAAAGAAACACAGAACCAGCCTATTGACTATTCCATAGCAATATGAGTCCAACGAAAATAATAAAAGTAAAAGACAAATAGTTGACTGGTAAGTAAGGAACCTTGAGCATTGTAGAAGGTATGTATATCATGATAAACATATGAACAAAAGTAAGACTCTTAAATGCCAGGTAGAATGAAAAAGACTACAAAATAAGACAATTCAAAGAAAATAACATTGTAATATACAATATTATGCAAAATTAATATAATTAAGATAATTTAACAGAATGAAATCTAAACATACCAGTCATATCACTAAACTGTAAATGAGCTCAAATCACACAAATCTTATTTTAAATCATCTTTAAATTTCCTCACAAAAAAATTCAACTATCTACTTATAAATTCTGGATAAAACAGCTATTTATGTATTTATTTATTTATTTATAGAGAGAGTGTGGAGAGGGGATGAGGAGTGGAAGTAGACTCCACATGGAGTGAGCAGTCCCACATGGGGCTTGATTTCCCCACTGAGAGATCATGACCTTTAGCTGAAACCGAGAGTTGGATGATTAACTGACAGAGCCACCTAGGGTCCCCTAAAACAGCTATCTATCTATTTATTTATTTTAAGATTTTATTTATTTATTTGACAGACAGAAACACAGCTAGAGAGGGAACACAAGCAGATGGAGTGAGACAGGGAGAAGCTGGCTTCCTGTTGAGCAGAGAGCCTGATGTGGGGCTTGATCCCTGGACTCCAGGATCATGACCTGAGCCAAAGGCTTAATGATTGAACCACCCAGGTTCCCCTAGAACAGTTATTTAAAAGCACCACAGAAATGGCAAACGTAGACAGAAACAAATCTTAGAGAAGGAAATACTGAATGATTGTTTCCTTTTCTGACTTTTTATCTGGACACAGGCCACAGTCATGTTCATGCTGCACTGAGTTGTGCAAACTTGGCTTGAAGCCTAACATGTTACTGGCATAACCGATTAGAGGGCAAGGTTCTGGGCTATTGCCACAATGGATAGTCAAAGGAAAATTTGAAAAGAGTAGAACCTCAGATAGGCAGATCCGATGTCTGTTTATAAACTCTGCCCAAATCTCTGGTTAATGTATGAACTGTGAATGCATAGGGCACACTCCAAAAGGACTAATAGACTAAAGGAACTGAACAGAAACCTTACAGCTTCCATTTGTCAAAGAGGAGTCTGGAGCTTGAATACAGCCAAGTTAATTGCTAAAAAAAACAAAAATTGGCATTCTTCAGAAGATGATAGCAATCCAGTTTCTATAATGCATCAGTTACAATAGCCAGTAAACGTAACATTCAAAATCATGAGATTAAATAAACAAAAAGTATGACCAACACTTAAGAGAAAAGAAGATCAATAGAAATTAAATCTATGATGACTAAGACATTAAAATAAACAGACAAGAATTTTAAAGCAGTCATTGTAACTATGGTCAGTGACACAGAATGTATGCTCACAATGTTAGAACAGTTTGAGAATTTCAGCATAGGAATAAGAAATATAAAAAACAAACAAACAAACAAAAACCCTAGAACTGAAAAATAAAATAACTAGCAGGAAAATTCAATGAATTGGCTTAACTGTACAATGAAGATGACAAAAGAAAAAAAGTCAGAGGATTTGAAATAGATCAACAGAAATGATCTAATCTGAAGAATAGAAAACAATTGGAAAATAAAGAACATCTCAGTGGTATGGGTGAATATCAAGATTTTAATATACATATATTTGGAGTCTATGAAGCATAAAAATGAAAGACTGAGGCAAAGGTCTGTTTGAAAAAATGGCTGAGATTTCTCCAAATGTATTGAAAGGTATAAATGAAGCATATGACTTTGGCTCAGGTCATGATCTCCGACTCCTGGAATGGAGTCTTGCATAGGATGCTCTGCTAAGGGGGTGTCTGTTTTCTCTCTATCCCTACCCCGATTTGTGATATCTCTGTCTCAAATAAATACTCTTAAAATTAAAAAAGAAAGAAAGAAGAAACTCAGCAAATCCAGCAAGATAAATACAAAGGAAAAAGACATAGGTAAATGATCATCAAATTATTGAAAAGAAAAAAGAACAAAGGAAAAAAATTTTTAAAGAAGCTAGAGGGAAAAATAACTGAAACATTCATACATGGAAACAATGGTATCAATGATGCCTGACATCACAAAAAGTGGAGGACAGAAGACAGGAAGACAGTGGAAAATTGTTTTTAAAGTACTAAAAAGAAAAAAATATCCAGTCAATCCAGCATTCTATGCCCCGTACTTTCAGAAAAACAAAAACAAACCTAAGAGACTTTGTTACTAACAGTTATGAACTAAAGGAATGCCAAAGTAAGTACTTCATTTGAAGTGAGATCTTAGCATAGAAAGTCAGATTTCAGGAGAGGATTGAAGAGCATCAGAAATGACAAATATGGATAAATATAAAATACTATATTTTTCCCTTAATTTCTTTAAAATGCATATGACTCTTTTCACTATTTTTTATTGTGGTAAAATATACTTAACATAATATTTAACATCTTAACTTTTTAAAAGAAATGATAAGCATTGGATGTTATATGCAACGAATGAATCATTGAACACTATAACAAAAACTTATGATGTACTCTATGCTGGCTAACTGAACATAATAAAAAATTGACATAAAATTGAAGAATAATTTATTAGTTTCGGGTATATGATATAACCATTTAATATTTATATATATAAATATTAGCCATTTTTAAATGTACAGTTTAGAGGTATTAAATCTGTTAATAATATTGTCGTAGTCATTACCACCATCCATGTCCACCACTGTTTTCAGCTTGTGAAACTGAAATTCTATACCCATTAAACTATAATGCTTCCATATCCCTCTCCCCCAGCTCTTGGTAACCACAATTCTACTTTCCATACCTATGATTTTGGCCACTCTAGTATCTCATATAACTAGAAGACATAAAGGATTTGTGGTTTTTTTGTGACTCACTTATTTCAGTTAAATTCAACAATGTCCTCAAGGTTTATCCATATTATAGCATATGTCAGAATATCCCTTTTTTACAGTCAAATAATATTCTATTATATATATATATATATATATATATATATATACACACCATATTTTGCTTATCCATTCATGTATTGATGGACATTTAGATTGCTTTCATGTTTTAGCTATCATGAATAATGCTGCTATGAACATGGGCATACGAATATCTCCTGCTTTCAGTTCTTTGGGGTATATGCTCAGAAGTGGAATTGTTGAATCATATGATAATTTTATTTTTAATTTTTTGAGGAACTACCATACTGTTTCCCACAACAGTTGTATCATTTTACGTTCCCACCAACAAGATACAAGGGTTCTAATTTCTCTACATCCTCACCAACACTTCTTATTTTCTGTACTTCATTCTTGCATAGTTTCCAAGGAGTGCTCAGATGTAATTCTTTTCTTTGTTCTTCTATATTTAAGATATTTTTCTCCTCTGACTGCTTTCATAATTTTTCTCTGTGTCTTTGATTTTCTGTAATTTGAAAATAATGTTTTCTTGGCATTTATCCTGCTTTGTCTTTTCTAAACTTTCTTATCTGTGGTCTGGTGCCTGATAATAATTTGGGCAAATTCTCAGGCATTATTGCCTCAAATATTTTTTCTGGTCCTTTCTTCTCTTTCTGGTATTCCTCTTGTGTGTTTGTTACAACTTTTGTAGTTATTGCATAGTCCTTGCCTAACCTCTTCTGTTTTGTATTTCAGTCTCAATTTTCTTTACTTTTCAGTTTTCCAGGGTGATATATCCTCTAGTTTAGCTAAAGGCATTCTTCATTTCTGTTATATTTTTTTCATCTAGTAATTTTTGGTTCTTTCTCAGAATTTCTTTCCCACATACTGCTGTCTGTTCTTGCATGCTCTCCACTTCATGCATTAGACTCCTTAACATCTTACAGTTGTTTTAAAATCCCTGTCCGACGTTTCTAACAATGCACCATGTCTGGTTCTGGAGGCTGCCCTATTTCTTCAAATTATGTCATTTATCTTTTGGTATGTCTTGAATTTTTTTCTTGATAGCTGGGTACAGAGGAAAAGGAACTGATGTAAATAATTTAGTCTTTGGTAATATGGTGGTGAGGTTTGGGTGAAGAGGGACATTTTATTGACCTATGATTAGATCTCACTCTTCTGGTGAACCTATGCCTCTGGCCTGTGAACTTTACAAGTGTTTCTCAGTTTTCTTCCCCACTCAGGTGGGACAGGTTGATTGGAGTTGGGTATTTCCCTTCCCCAGGTCAGTAAGGCTCTGTTTAACTAGTTTCTCCTGAGAGCAAGCCTTGTTAAGAAGAACAGAGTGCTCTGGAGTAATTCAAAGTGGATCCTTTTCCCTTGCCCTACCCCCAGCTGGAAGGGATTTTTCTCCAATATTTACTATGAGAACCTGGTTAAACTACTGGAGGTAAAGATTACTATATTGTGACCCTCCCATGACTGGGTCCTTAGAGTCTTTAAGTGTCGGTGTTGTCTGTATTGAGCCTGCAGCAATTCATCAGTTACAGTTTAGGTTTTCCTGATCACCCCTGGTTCCTGTGGTCTTTAGCTGGTGAGTCTCTGCTTTGGTTAGGCTGCCTCCTTATATTTACCTGTATTTACCTGTTTGTCTCTCTGATCTTGGAGACAACAGTTTGCAATGTGTCCTCTTGTCTCTTAAGGATCCAAGAAGATTTGTTCAACTTCTTCCAGGTTGTTCAGCTTTTTATTTGTTATTAGGAAAGAGTGGCAACTTCCAAGCCTCTTATATGCAGAACATAAAAACTGAAGTCTTAATATGCTTCTTTTTAGCTGATATTAGATTTGCTAAACTATTTCCTCCTGAGGGCAAGCCTCCTTTAGAAGAACTGAGTGCCCTGGCAAATTTCAAAATAGTTCTTTACCGTCTTCCCTCCCCAGAAGCAGGAGCGGACTTTTCTCTAATGTTTAATACTATAGGAATTTGGTCAAGTTCCTGGAGGTAAATCCCACAATATTGTGGGGAGCCTCCAAGACTGGGCTCCCCTATATGTTTTTAATTCTCAGAGTTGTCCACACTGAGCTTCAAGCAATTCATCAATTAAGTTCACGTTTTCCTAACCTGGCACTGGTTCCAAAGGGATTTTCTTCTTCTAGGTCCCTGCTCCAGTAATCTAGTTCCCCATGACTCCCTGTATTTTTCCATCTGTCTTTCCAATCACGGGGGCAGTGATTTTTCCCTGTGTACTCCTCTCTCTTAAAGATCCAAGAAGAATTGATGACTTTCAGTGTGAATTGAAAAACTGCTTACATGGAGATCTAGAAACTAAAGTCCCTGCCATTAGAATTTTAATTTGCCTTTTGCTGACAACTAATAATATTGAACACTTTTTCAAGTACTTATTTGCCATTCACATTGTTCTAAATGTCTGTTTAAATTTTTTGTCATTTTTTATTGCATTGTGTATATTTTTATTGGGTTTAGCATATATTATTGCATATATGTGTATATTCAAACCATGTATTATATGAAATGTATTAGATATTAGTACAGCTATATAGGTATCTATCAATCTAGGTGTATAATGTGTGTGTGTGTGTGTATATATATATATATATATATATATAGAGAGAGAGAGAGAGAGAGAGGTGTATATGTATATATACCTCTATTTGTGTACCTATATAAGTATCTGCACATCTATATATATATATGTAGAGAGATATATAGATATATTAGAAATATATTGGATAGATATAAATATATCTATCTCTTGGAGATGAATTTTCATATATTTTGAAAAATGTTTTCTTGGTTTGTAACTTGCCTGTTTGTTTTCTTAATGGTGACATTTGAAAGCAAACATTTTACATGTTGATAATGTCTAATTTATCTGTATTTTATTTTATAGTTTCTGTATGATGGGGGTTTCTTATAAAATAAAATACACAGCCTACCTATGACACAACAATTGCACTCCTGGGTGTTTATCCAAGAGAAATGAAAACATATGTGCACAAAAATGTTCAAAGCTGCTCTTTCATAATAGCCAAGATTTGGAAACCATCCAAACACATATCAACAGGAGAATAGATAAACAAACTGCGGTGTATTTATATAATGGGAGACTTAGGTGTCATTAAAAAAAAAGAAATACTGTTGCAGTTAGCAACTTTGATGAATCTAAAAATTATGTTGAGCAAAAGAAGCTTTACACATTAGACCATGTGCTGTATAATTTTTTTATCTAAAAAATTTTTATTGTGGGCAAAAATTATAGTGAAAAAATATTACCAGTGTTTACTTCAGAAGTGTTGGGAATGGAAATTGCCTGGAAAGAGAAATGAGGGAACTTTTGGGGTAATGGAAGTGCTTTATAGCTCTGTAGGTATTTGGATAACAGATCTCTACATCTGTCAAAACTCATGGATGGTTCTTATCACTAGAGGTTAATTTACTTCAAATAAACCAAAAATAACTACCAACAAACACTGAATTTTAGTTAATGATATAAATGCTGAACATTTAATGCTGGTGTGTCCTGATGTTGGAAACTTATTTTGAAACACTTCAAAAAGCAAGATGAATTTATGGATGAATAGATAAATTCATAAAGAGATCAACAGACAAGTTGAATTTTTGGATGAGTAGATAAATAGATATGTGGTAAAGCTTATATGGAAAAATGTTGAGAATAATAAAATTTCAATGGTAGGTATATGGTTTTTTACTACACAATTCTTTCCATTCTTCTGTACATATAATATTGATAATAAAATGGGTAAAACCAAAAAAGGATTTTCCCATTGCAAATTATAAAAAATAAAACAAAAAAACTTTGTTCAATCTAGACAAAAGGGCAAGTGAAAATCATAAATGTAAAACATTTTAAAAATTGGTAGCGCAATTCTTAATGTATTATCAGAATCTATTTCTTATATTTAGAGTACTTTTCAGAGCAATATTCAAAACCTTAAATATCTGTATCAATACAAGTGTAATATTAAAAATAAGTTTCTTAATTTCCTAACTTAAAACTAAAAGTGTACAAAATCTTCAAAAAAAAACAAGTAATGACTTAAGAAAATAAAAACAAAAATGGATGAAGCAGAATTAAACATTTAAAAGTACTATTAAGTCCAAATACTGATTCTTTTAAAGAGTTAGCAAAAGGAGACATGTTACTATTTAGCCTAATAAAGAAAGAAAAGAAAACAATAAATCACAAATGTTAAAATAATTAACCATAAGAAAAAAAGTTATTGAGACAGAGAAATGATAAAAATCACAGCAATACTTTGTGTAACTCTGTGCAGATATATTGTAAATTTAGGTGTGAGACAAATTTTCCTAGCTATGTACAGCTAAGTAAAAATAGTCATGTTGCACACAGAGCTGAAACAGACTAGTTTCATAAGAAAATAGTGAAAGTTTAGGGGCGCCTGGGTGGCTCAGTTGGTTAAGTGACTGCCTTCGGCTCAGGTCATGATCCCGGAGACCTGGGATTGAGTCCCACATCAGGCTCCCTGCTCGGCAGGAGGCCTGCTTCTCCCTCTCTCACTCCCCCTGCTTGTGTTCCCTCTCTGGCTATATTTCTCTCTGTCAAATAAATAAATAAAATCTTAAAAAAAAAAAAAAGAAAATAGTGAAAGTTTTAAAAAATGCTCCCCCCAAAAGCACCAGATGTAGGTGACTCCAAAGGGACACTGTATGAAATGGTTAACATCTAGATGTTTCTAACCCTACATAAATTATTGCAGAGCTTCAAAAGTGAAGGAAAACTTCCAAATTAGTTCTTATGAGATGAATATAACATTAATTGTTGAATCTGGTGGCAACAGAAAACAAAACAAAAACAAGTATTACTTGTGAACACTGAAGCAAATATCCTAAATAAAACATTAGCAAATGGAATTGAATAGTCTCTCAGGAAAATAATGCATTGAGACAAAGTGAAGTTTATTCTTGAAAGGTAAGGATGCTCAATATTTGGAAATCTTTTAACATATATTTTCATATTAATGAGGATAATTTATTCACATTAATTTCTGGGGAGAAAAATCATAGTTTAGCCAGAAGGTTTTTGACACAACTGATACCCATTTTTTCTGATAACATTTAATGTAATAAGAATGCACACACACACACTCCCACACACACACCTGATAGAAGCATTTTTACTTAGATCAAAAACAAGTCTTACTTCCCCACTACTGTTTAACATCATGTGGGACTATTGACCAAATTGTAAAAGAAGTAAAATTATATCTATTTGCAAGTGATATGACAATATTCTAATAATTCATGAGAATAGGGGCGCCTGGGTAGCTCAGTTGGTTAAGCAACTGCCTTCAGCTCAGGTCATGATCCCGGAGACCCGGGATTGAGTCTCACATTGGGCTCCCTGCTCGACGGGAAGCCTGCTTCTCCCTCTCTCACACCCCCTGCTTGTGTTCCCTCTCTAGCTGTGTTTCTCTCTGTCAAATAAATAAATAAAATCTTAAAAAAAAAAAAAGAATTCATGAGAATAGGTTATAAAATATACTCATATAATAAACATTTTATAATACCATAGGATGTAAAAATTAACATAGAAAAACCAATGGCCTTTAACTAAGCAATCAATAAAAATGTACTACAAGAAAAAATATTAAATTTAAACTGCAACAGAATACATACAATTCTTAGGAAAAACACTCATGAAAGACACATAAATAGATTTGAACAAATGTAAAAACATTTCTTTTTTCTGGATTCAATACCATATCCATGTCCATATTCTTTAAGTTAATATGAGTCAAATGTAATTTCAGTAAAAATTCAGAATTTTAATTTGTATTACACAAGCTAATATGGAAAAATAATGTGCAAGAATAATGATAAAATCTTGAATAGCCATGGGGGTGGGAGGACAGTGGGTACTTACGAGATCCTAAAACATCCTATAAAATTTCAGTAACCAAGATAGGTGTGATTGGCATATGAATGGACAGAAAGAGTGGTACAACAGAATGAAAAGTTTTGAAAAAACCCCAAAGATGTTTAAAAATTTACTACAAAATAAGGATGACACCGTAGTCACTGTAGAAAATATAGACTTATTAATACATGCAATTGGCCAATTGCATAGCCATTTAAAAATGACTATTGCATTTATATTTCATACATTACAAAGAAATGAACTCCAAAAGATTCAATTAATTTGAATGTAAAAAAAAAAAAAATACAGGGGCGCCTGGGTGGCTCAGTTGGTTAAGCAACTGCCTTCGACTCAGGTCATGATCCCGGAGACCCGGGAACAGGATCGAGTCCCACACTGGGCTCCCTGCTGGCCCAGAGGCCTGCTTCTCCCTCTCTCACTCCCCCTGCTTGTGTTCCCTCTCTGGCTGTGTTTCTCTCTGTCAAATAAATAAATAAAATCTTAAAAAAAAATACAGAAGGAAACATAGATGAATTCCCTCCAACCTAGAAATAGGCAAAAGCTTTTTATATGATTCTCAAAATCCTGATGTAATTAAAGACAAGACTGGTAAATTCAAAAATATAAAAAAGTAATCTTTGCTTAGAGAAAAATAAAGTTAATAAATTGCAAACTGGGAGGAAACATTTAACATTTATTCTAAGAATTAAATTCAAAAAAGTACAAAAAAATTTATAAGAAATCAAGAAATAACAATATCTAAAAAAACAAGAAGAAAAGAAATAATGAAAAAAGATGTAGGATCATAAGATATGAGAAAATGGCCTTTAAACTCTTGAAAAGACATACATCTTCATCCATACTATAATACATGTGGTGAAAGCTACACTGAATTAAACCTTCATTTTTTATCTATTCAATTGGCAAAAATTGCCAGTTTGATGACACACTTTGCTGTCGCTCAGGCAGTGAGGAAATGGGTACTCTTTTATATGGATGCTAGAACTGTAAAATAGTATAACCACTGTGGATGAAAATTCAGTGATACAGTATACAGCAAAACCACATATCCCTTGACCCAGCAATCTTAGTTCTAGAAGTTTACCCTAAAGATAAACCTTTAGTAACACATTCATACAAAATGCATAATTTATTCATTGTAATGTTATTTATAACAACAAATTATTAGAAAGTTACCTATATGTGCAATAATTAGGGCAAGTAGGCTCATCAACAATAACTATGTTCACAGAATTAAGTGAATGCACAAATACAAAAAGAATTTTAAAAACCTTTAAAATGATATGGTTTGGGCGCCTGGGTGGCTCAGTTGGTTAAGCAACTGCCTTCGATTCAGGTCATGATCCCGGAGACCCGGGATCGAGTCCCACATCGGGTTCCCTGTTTGGGGCAGGAAGCCTGCTTCTCCCTCTCTCACTCCCCCTGCTTGTGTTCCCTCTCTCGCTGTGTTTCTCTCTGTCAAATAAATAAAATCTTTAAAAAAAATTATAAAATGATATGCTTTAAGTAGAGTTAGGATATATATTTTGTGTAACAGAAAAGGGGGAAATAACAATGTTCGTGTATGTTTGCGTTCATGGAGATGTGTGTATCTGCTTATTTTTGTAAAAGAAATGCGGGAAAGAAAAATTAGAGAATGACTAAATTTTTACCTTCAGAAGATATGTAGAAACAGATTAGAAAAGATATGAGGAATAAGATATTGCTGAGAATTTTTATAGATTTAACTTTTGAACCATGTTCTTTTTTTTATATTCAAGAAATACTAATTCAACATAAGATTGCAAAAAAAACCTCTCATATTGACTAAAATATAAGAAAATGCCTAATTGCCTCTCAAACTGATGACTACAAACACAGAGAAGAAGAAAAGAATTAATCTAAGTAACTATTGTATAAAATACTTTGACTTTATTTCTGGAGAGATATATCCTAGGAACAAAGGGAAATTTAGACCTTTAATGCATTTGTGAGTGTAGGGGTTTTGTGTAGTAGCTCTGAAACTTTCTCATACGTTGTATGATGGAACAAATGAGTATATAGATATACTGATATTTATGAAGCCATATTTGTTTCCCACTGTGGAAGAAAGAAGTTACAAGTGTAGAATGGGAGGAAAGAAAGAATACTACAGTATTTATTTGTATTTATTTGTATTTTTTTTGTGTGTCTTATCCAGTATAATTAACATACAATGTATGTTAGTTTCAGGTATAGAATATAATTACCCAACAATTCTATACATTATCCAGTGCTCATCAAGATAAGTGTACCCTCTTTTTTCAAGTTTTTATTTAAATTCCAGTTAGTTAACATACAGTGTAATGTTAGTTGCAGGTATACAGTTTAATGATTGGACACTTACATACAACACCTGGTGCTCATCACAAGTGCACTCCTGAATCCCCATCACCCCCAACCCATCCCCCACCTCCTTCTAGTAACTATCAATTTGTTTTCTATAGTTAAGAGTCTGTGTCTTGGTATTTGAATTGGAGTTATTGATATGAGCTAGTGATTTTCAAAATACATATTTCCTAGCTCTGTTTACTGATAAAACTAGTAGCAATAACTCATCAATAGCACTGATAGAACTTAGCACCTAGATCTTGATTTTACAAATAACATTCTCTGAAAGGAGCCAGAGCTCCTTGGATATGGCTGACTGTGGATCTGTGACAGGGAAGCAAGGTGAGTCTGGGATATTTTGTTATGTCAGAAAATAAATTCTCAAAAATTGATAGATTTATATCAAGAGGACAGTAAAACATGTTTGGAAAAACTCCCATCAGCCAAATTTTGGGATAATTTGAGCCTCAAAAAGAAATAATTATTAAAATGGTTTATAACACACTGAATTAGAAATAAATCCATGAATGATAATAATACTAATTTTCAAAGGGCCCAGGAGGAAGGGAATAAAGGGAAATTTCTTTTTTTGACAGAAAAGTACCAATAATAAATATAGGAGGAGTGATAAAGTTATAAAATCATCATCTTGCAGCCAACATTATAGCAATTAATTCAGGAATAAATCAGCAACAAATGCTGAAACAATTGGGTTAAAGATCACTGAGGATAATCACTCAGTCTCAACATATGACCTCCACAGATTAATTATTGATTACAAGGGGGAAAAGATAATGCTATAGTATAGAAGTTTGGTGAACACTACCTTTATCAAATGATCAAATTTAATATCACCAGTTGTAGGACAAACCAATATCATCCTTCTCCTGATATGATGTACTGAGAATGATACAAAATCATCTATGTAGTATTCTTGTTAAAAAGGTTTCTTAATCTAATCTTGAGGAAATAATCAAGTCCACTGAGAGTCACTCTGAAAACAAATGTCTCACATTTCTCAAAAAAATCAGTGTTCATGAAAGAAAAAACAAAACAATAAGCTGTTCTTGATGACAGTAGACTAGAGAGTGATAGCAATTAATTTTGTTGATTGAATCCTGGAGAGGGACAAAAAGACATATGGAACATATTGGGATTATTTGAGAAATTAGAGAATGGACAATACATGATAATAACGACAAATCAATATTAAGTTCCTTTAATTTGAGCATTGTATTATGGTTATGTAAGAGAACATCTCAAATCTTTGGAACAAGATGCTTTCTTATGTTTGAACATGGTGAATGTAAGCGACAGATAGAAGGATGTTTTTGTTCCCTTTTAGCAAGTTTCTAAAATAAAATGTTGGAGGAAAAGAACACTATAAAGGGCAAACAAATTCCTAGATGGAACAATATTTGTTTGTTTGGAAAGTCAGCCAATATATTAATCTGCCTGTGAAATTTAGAAAGACGAATTGTTTTTCATATCAGCATATTATTCAATATTACTGAGAATCAAGATAAAGATAAAAAGTAGATAAAATGTTAACAATTCTAAACAATGCAGTTGTGCTTTGAAATAACATTCTCTAAGGTACAAATTGTACATTTAGAATATAGTTTTGAGGTGAGCCTTCCCTATTTTCAGAAATAAATCCTCTTCCTTAGAGACAAGAGACACTGATATGTCAAGAATCAAGTGAGATCATCAAGATTAGAATGTGCACTATGTAGACTCGGTGGGAGGAAAGAAGTGATACAAATAGCCTCTTTCTTGTTTGAGTTTTTTTTTTTCCTGCAACTAGTAAAATGGAGAAGTTCTTCCATTTCAGAGATGCTCTCAGTTCTGGAGAGCTAAGTAAAATATAAAGGCAGAAGCATTAAGGGGAGCCTGGGTGGCTCAGCTGGTTGAACGACTGCCTTCTGCTCAGGGCACTATCCTGGGGATCCAGGATAGAGCCCCGCGTCGGGCTCCCTGCTGGGCGGGAAGCCTGCTTCTTCCCCCTCTCTTACTCCCCCTGTTTGTGTTCCCTCTCTGGCTGTGTTTCTCTCTGTCAGGTACATAGATCGAATCTTAAAAAAAAAAAAAAAAAAAAAAAAGCATTAAGCATAGACCTTTAGAAAAAATAGTAAGGTGAGTATGACAGACATTGTAGGTTGGTCCAATCAACACCCTGTTAGGTTTGGCCTGGCCGTGTGACAGACTTCTGGCTAATGAAATGCAAGTGGACATCTGCTAGTTGTGCTTTTCCCTTCTTTATTTTACTTGGCTGGATATGATATGATGGCAAGAGCCTCTGAACCACCTTGCAACTGTGATGGGAAGGCTGAGAGAAGTCCTTTCTGATTGCTGAGTTACTAAATTTATCCTGCATTTGACTTTTAGACTTCTTACATAACAAAAATAGACTTACTTGTTTAAGCCACTGTATTTGGTTTATGATATAATCCATCTCACTGGGGTAAGATCAGGAATTTGTGGCAAATACCTAACATAGAATATGAAGAATTTAATTAAGCTTTAATGTCCCCTGTATTGCCTCCCTCAGAAACTTGTGTGACCAAATATACTATACAGTCAGTAGAGATAAATCATAACTTTTACAGGTGCAAAATAAAAATTGCCCAAGGTAGAATTAATTGAGCTATATCAAGTGAAAGGAAGAAACAAAGTAAAGACCCAGAGAAGGGAGAAATGAAATAGTGTGGAATTTAATTTGGACCAGAGTTTCCCCTATCAATCGTCTGGAATCATTAAAGGTCAGGAGGCATGGAGTGAGGCAGAATGATAGCGAGGAAGTGACCACTTATGAGTAAGGCTGAAGAGGATACATAGCGCAGTCAGGTTCTCCTTCAGAAGGGGATCTGTCAAGTCATTATCCCCAAATGATGTTGTTTTTAGTTGAGAATTTGAAGGAAGTGAGCTTTCTTCAGACTAGTTAATAAAATATTTAAAAGTTATTATATGATAACTTGAAAAAACAATAAATTCTGATGAGGACAGTTGATCCTGAGACCTAGCCAATATTAAAGTTCTTGCCAAAGCAGCCCTGGCATTTGGCTTCATCACAAAGGCAATCCCGTAGATGCAGAAGCATCTGCTCTCCTACTTACTGCTTATGTTAAAATGAAAGCTATTCAATAAAATATTTATAAGTATTGCTTCCACGGGTGGCTGGATGGAAATAAAATGGCAAGAAACCAAATTTTGGATAAATATATGAATAGCCACTCAGTTGACCACTTTCTGACATGAACATCATTCATAATTCCTGATTCTTTTTCAATACATGCTTTCCTGACATAAAATTGAAATAAAATTGCTCTAGATATCTTAAGTATCCAAAATTAAATGAATTTTGTCAATATAGACATTAGCAATCAATTGTGTTTTTCTCCTCTTTAAAAATTCGATTAAATAGATACTACACTTGATCTTAGTCAAAAGGCTGAGTAATTTAATCTTTTGTTAATTAATACATTAAATATGTATTTTGTGCCAGATATTGTTATAAACCCTGTGGATAGATAAACAAATGGCCCTCCTAAAGCTTACCTGTAGGTAAAGAAGGGATAAAAATGGGATTAAGAAAGAAAATATGCTTATTTCTTTGTCACAGGCATGAAGTCAGCTAGTATGATCTTGCCCTGAATCCACTCACAGCAGACTTTTTTTTTTTTTTTTTTTTTTTAAGGTAACCAAAGCAGCGGTGCCTGGGTGGCTCAGTTGGTTACAGGTTTACCTTGGACTGGGGTCACGATTCTGGGGTCCCAGGTCCAGCCCTGTATCTGGCTCCCAGCTAAGTGAGGAGTCTGTCCTCCTCTCTTTGTTCCTACCCCACCCCTGTGCATCTGTCTCTCTCATATAAATAAATAAAATCTTAAAAAAATAAAAAGTAACCAAAAACATATTGGCTGTTCAATTCAGTCTCTTTCAATGATATCAATAGACAGATATCAATTTTAACATCACAAATTTTCTAAAATTTGCTTTCTTTGGTTCTCTATGTCAAAACCTTTTGTGAGGGGTGCCTGGGTGGCTCAGTGGGTTAAAGCCTCTGCCTTCGGCTCAGGTCATGATCTCAGGGTCCTGGGATCGAGGCCCACATTGCGCTCTCTGCTCACAGAGGGCTGCTTCCTCCTCTGTCTCCGCCTGCCTCTCTGCCTACTTGCGATCTCTCTCTCTGTCAAATAAATAAATAAAATCTTAAAAAACAAAACAAAACAAAACCTGTTGTGAATATTTTCTTTCACTCTATAACTCTTAAAAAATAAGCCCTCTCTTCCCCCTATATATACAGGTTCTAAATACCTTTTCCCTCTCTCACTGCCGCAGCTATTTTGGAATGGATAATCTTAGGCAGTTTGGCTTCCTCATTTATTGGGTGGTGTATCAAATAGTACAGTATTTTTTTAAGATTATTTATTTGTCAGAGAGAGAGAGTGTGAGCACATAAAGGGAGGGGGCAGCAGGCAGAAAGAGAAGCAGGTTCCCACTGAACAAAAACCCCGATATGGGACTTGATCCCAGGACCCTGGGATCATGACCGGAGCCAAAGGCAGACGCTTAACCAACAGAGCCACACAGGGGTCTCCAAATAGGGAGGTATTACACATATTTTTGTTAGCATGTTATAATCCTCTGCAAAGAGAGACAAGCTATGTATTTATTGCTCTTTATGGAGGATAATCCTAGGAATCTTTCCAAATTCAGCTTTATATTATTACCAAGTTCCATCTAGAAGGCCCATGAACTTAAAGAATTTAAAGTTCTCATGGAGTGGGGGTTGGGGGCCTGGGGTGGCAGATGAAGACAGGTTGCCTTGCTCTTACTTTGAGCATCGCCTCAGGAAAGATTACAGTTAAAACAAACAAAAACCTTGAATTCAGCAACAGAAGTTTAATTGAGAGCAGTTTGAATTTTGACTATAAGTTTTATCCAAAAATTTTACAAAGGACATTCCAATTACAATGCTTCCCAAACTTCTAGAAAGGCTCTCTTCCAGTGGCTTGCTAATTATTTCACTTTTTTGGCAACTGTCCACTCCCTGTAGCCTCCAAGTGTCATCTCCTCATCTCTCAACTTGGCTAATCTCTCCTTCTACCCAGCCTCCATAAACTCTTTCAGGTGTTCCTCTTCCTCTTGCACTTTGGTGTTTATTATGTAGATTATGTTAGTCATTTTGTTTGTATTTTTCCTCACTTTACTCATTACATGCATTCTTTCCAATAAAAGAAGGCCTGGCCTGGCTTAAAGAGGATGCTAGGAGAAGGATAGATAGCTAACACTTATTACTTGCTAACATTCCTTTCTTCCCTGTCACAGTTGAGAAAATTATGGTAAGTGTGAGAAGTAACATTTCTGAATACCTACTGTGTATTAAGCAACACATTAGATGATGTTTATAAATCACATTACATAGTGGAAATTTGGACTTCAGAAATGTTAACTGTGTTGATCTCCATATTTATGGGCCAAAAATTTTGAGGTGGCTTTGGATTTATTTTAAGGAGTCCTCATATCAATGTTCACACCAAACATGAAGTCAAGGAATCACTACTTTGAAGAAAGGCTTTTAAATTTGTATTTATTTATTATTATTATTATTTTTAGAAAGTGAGAGAGAGTGGGGGAGGGGCAGAGGCAGAAGAGGAGGGAGAATATTTTTTTTTTTTTTATTGTTACTAAATTTTTTTTTCCAGTGTTTCAAGATTCATTCCCCATTCCCCACACCCAGTGCTCCCCGCTTTAGGTGTCCCCAGTACCCACCACCAGGCTCTCCCATCCCTCCACCCCCCTCCCTCCAAGTCCCTCAGTTTGTTTCTGTGTTCAAA
>PITA01011717.1:55107-65417 GCA_004023965.1 Spilogale gracilis | reverse complement strand
GGGCAAGGCTGGGGGCGGCGCGCTCACCCGCAGGGCGGACAGGTCGATGTCGTCCAGGCTGCGGGCGGGGGCTGGGTCGCCCATGGCCTCCGCGGGCAGCCGGGCCCCGCGGCCGCTCACGCTCCGGCTCGGTTATTCCGCTGCCGCCGTCGCCGCTTCTCCCCCATCGGGGGATCCCGGGGGCGGACTCCGCCGCGCCTCCCCCGGAGGACGCGGAGGGGGAGGGCCGGCGGGAGGACCGACCCACCGACTGACAGGAGCTAGCGCCCGGAGCCCGCAACCCGAGCCTCCCGACGCTCCTGCGCAGGCGCGGCGTGGCCGCGCGCCGGGAGGAAGGATGAGGGAACGTGACGCGAGCGCGCCGGGTTCCCCTCCCCCTAGGCGCCGACACCTGCGCGCAGGCGCCGGAGAGAGAGCGAGCGCGAAAGGCGCGCCCGAGGACCGAGCGACCGCAGCAGAAGTGGGCGGTGGCCGGGCGGCCGCGGAGCGCGCCCACCAGCCGGCGCGCGTGCGCACATGCGTTTCCTTCCCTCCCCCTGTGTTTTGCCCTTTCTCTCCCCCATTTCCTTCTTCGCTCTCCTTTGACGCTTTTCCTTCCCTTTTCCTCCTCTTTCGTGTGCCCAGCTGCCAATCAAGCCGCCCACCTCTATTTGCGGGGGAAGGGGGCGGGACCCAACCCCCATTACTAGGGGGGTTGTTATGGTAACTCCCCACGCGAGGGCTGGGTGGCCTCTCGATAGGATGGGCTGTCCACCCACCTAATTGTCATGGCAACAGGAGCCGCGAGGGAGGGGCCGTGGGGTGGGAATTTGGCTGGAGAAACCACGTGGGAGTTGGGCGCGGGCGCCGGGGACCTCGCGAGTGCCCTTTACTCCGGTCCCTGGCTATAGTCAGGAGTGTTGGGGAGGCGACCTGAGATTTCAGGACGGGAAATCCTCCCGCACACCTTTGTCTCTGCACAAAGGAGCGGCTTCAACAGTTATTCATCGACCAATGGCCAGAGCCGCCTATGGGGGAAGAGGTGGCAAGGAGAGGCGGAGGAACCTATGCCCAGCCCCTCCAGATCTTGCCTAGGTCACCTTAGGTCTAGGGTGGGCACAGCACCCGCAGCCGTTAGCCTCACTGGAGGCTGGGTGACGCTGTGAAAAGAGCCAGGAGTCATACTTTGCCACTGTCACGCTGTGTGATCTTGAGCAAGTTGCTTTGCTTCTCTGGGCTTTTCTTTACCTGCGAAGTCGAGGAAGAAGGCTCTTTGCTCCCCAAGATCACTTCCAGCAATACGGTCTTTGTAAGACCCCACCACCCATCTTAATGCAAACATCACTTAGGAGAGTTTGAATGAAAAGTCTTGGAAAGGGGTTAAGAACCTCCTTTCTGGATCCTTCTCTTGAGCCCATTTGGATGCACATCCAGCTTTGCTCCCCTCCCCTTCAGTTTGTCTTGCCATTGTCTTTGTTCACGCAACAATCCCCACTTAGCTCCATTACTCTTTATCAGCCACCTTCTTGGTCTCCCTGCCTGGACCCCCTTAAGTCAATTTTCCATACCCACAGTGTTTTCTAAAACTCAAATCTGATATCACTCTCCTATTTGAGACCCTTCACTGTGCCCCCACTTTTGAATAAAGTATGGCATCAAAGACCCTTTGATTCTGCCTGCTTCACCTACCTTGTTTTCAACACTCTGCCATTCAATCTCATCTGTTGTAGCCATAGTGAAATTTTCTACTTACAGTGGTGGGAACCCACTCCTCCTGACCCTCCTCCTGCCTGTGCACCTGCTGTTTCTCCCTGGGATGTTCTGACCATGCCCACTCTGACTACACCTTGCTTTTCCCTCCATATTTAAATTACCTCCTTTGAGTGAAGCTGAGTTTAACTCTTGTTTTAACTGCCTGGCTTAAGCCCGTGGTGACACTTGAGACTTTGAATTGTAAATGTCTGTCGCATCTCCTTAAAGGCAGGAATCATGTCAGCCTTGTTCAGCACAGATCTTGGCTGCATTAGAGGTTCAGTAACATGTTAAGTGAATGAAGGTGTCTTTCCTTTGGGCAGGCACTGGGATATAAGGCGATGCAAGATCAAGACAGTAGGAAATAACACAGAATTTGAAGTTAGTCCTTTGGGCAAGTCATTAATCTCTCGGAGGTTCAATTCTATCATCTATAGAAGAGACAATAAATTAGGATAAAATAAAATTAGAGATGTAAAACACTTGGCATATACTCGGTCCTCAATAAGTTTGCTTATGCCTGCTTCATAGGCAATGTTTAATAAAGAGATATTGAGGGGTGCCTGGGTGGCTCAGTCAGTTAAGTGTCTGCCTTTGGCTCAGGTCATGATCCCAGTTTTCTGGGATTGAGCCCTGCATTGGGCTCCCTGCTCAGGGGGCAATCCGCTTCTCCTCTCTCTGCCTGCCACTCCCTCTGCTTGTGCCCTCTCCCTCTCTCTCTCTTTCAAATAAATAAGATCTTAAAAAAAAATAGAAAAGCGATACTGAATGGATGAATGAGAAGATGAAGAGGGCAGGGAGAGGTTGGCCACCCAAACTTCAAGGCAGAATGCAGTCTGGAAGGTGGGAAGTGCAAAGAAACAAGATTGACCTCATGTTCATAATTACTGAGGCTGGAGTATGGACACTTGGATGCATAAGGGTTCATATCGTCTTTTATGTATGTAAAGATGAAATTGTCCGTACTAAATACTTAGAGACAATGTGGTAGAGAAAGTCCTGGATGGGGTATCAAGGAAAGTTAAAAAATATTTTTAAAATTTATGTTTAGGGGAGAGGGGCAGAAGGAGAGGGAGGTCGAGATTCATTCTCTTCTTCCTGGATCTAGAGCCAGGTCTTCTATTCCAAGCCCACTGCTTGCCCCTTGCATTATTATGCTGGCTTCCATTCAGGAAACTCCAGGACTCATTGCAGGGTGTGTGCATGTGTGTGTGTGTGTGTGTGTGTGTGTGTGTGTGTGTGTGTGTGCAAATAGACCAACAAACAGTGTGAAGCAAAAGCCCACTCAGCCCCAGCCCAGCTCTGGACATCTGCTGTCTCCACCACCCCACTCTACGGGTTAATGAGGTAACAGTCCCCTCGGGAAAGAGGCACTTAACTGCTGGCAATGAGGCTAATCAGCAGGATTCGGATTAGTACCAGCGGATTAGTACCAGGGGACCGCTGTATGTGGGAGAGGGAATTTTTTTTTTTTTTAAGATTTTATTTATTTGACAGAGAGAAACACAGCCAGAGAGGGAACACAAGCAGGGGGAGTGAGAGAGGGAGAAGCAGGCTTCCCGCTGAGCAGGGAGCCCGATGTGGGACTCGATCCCGGATCTCCAGGATCATGACCTGAGCCGAAGGCAGTCACTTAACCAACTGAGCCACCCAGGCGCCCCAGGAATTTTTTTTTTAAGACATTTATTTATTTGTCAGAGAGAGACAGCATGGCAGGGGGAGCAGCAGGCAGAGGGAGAGGGAGAAGCAGGTTCCCCTCTGAGCAGAGAGCCTGATCAGGACTTGATCCCAGGACCCGGGATCATGACCTGAGCTGAAGGCAGATGCTTAACTCACTGAGCCATCCAGGCGCCCCGTGGTAGGGGGGATTTCTTGTGTGCAAGTGGCTTCTTCAGAGTAAAAGAAGGCTGGGCTCAAAGGATGGGAGCAAGGCAGCGGCATCCCCCCTCCTATTGCCATCCACCCGCACACCCCTCTTCCAGGGAGCCTTCTGAAACTCCAACCTCTGCTCCCCTCAGTTTCTCCCTGGTCCTGTGCTTGACTCAGACTGGGGAGCAAGGCAGAGGGACTGAAGGGAGGTCACCCTTCTCAACCCACTGTGGCTACACTGTCTTATAGACCATCCCATTTACCGGCATACCTCGTTTTGTTGCATTTTTTCTGAATGGAAGGTTTGTGGAAACCCGGTGTCAGGCAGGTCTGTTGGTGCCATTTTTCCAACAGTATTTGCTCACTTTGTGTTTCTGTGTCACATTTTCATAATCTTCCCAATATTTCAAACTTTTTCATGATTGTTATATTTGCTATGGTGGTCTGCGGTCAGTAATTATGACCAACCGAAAGCTCAAGCAATGTTTAGCATTTTTTAGTGATATTTTTATTTTTTTAAGTTTATTTATTTAAGTAATCTCTACATCCAATGTGGGGCTCGAACTCACAAACCTGAGATCAAGACTCACATGTTCCCCTGTGATCAAGCCAGCCAGGTGCCCCAGTAATCATTTAAATAATTAAATATTATTATAATATTTATATAACTAATAATTATACATTATTGTTTGTATATCACATTAATATTTATATAATTAATAATCCATAATTAAAATGTTTTTAAATTAAGGTATATACATTAGATAGTGCAACATAACTTTTTATGATGCTAGTATTTACATGTATTGTCATGTATGCTTGTTTTATTTGTTTTCTTTATTTATCTTTTTTAAGGTTTTATTTAGGGGTTCCCGGAGGGCCCAGTCACTGGGCTTTGCCTTTGGCTCAGGTCATGATCCTGGAGTCCGGGGATCGAGTCCCACATCGGGCTCCCTGCTTGGCAGGAAGCCTGCTTCTCCCTCTCTCACTCTCCCTGCTTGTGTTCCCTTTCACTGTGTCTCTGTCAAATAAATAAATAAAATCTTTAAAAAATAAGATTTTATTTATTTATTTGACAGAGAGAGCAAAAGCAGGGGGAGCAAGAGAGGGAGAAGCAGGCTCCCCATTGAGCAAGGAGCCCCACACGGGGCTCAATCCCAGGACTCTGGGACCGTGACCCCAGTGGAAGGCAGATCCTTAACCTCCTGAGCCACGCAGGCGCCCCTGTATACCTAATACAGAGCAATGAGACACAAGCGACAGATAACAGCTTCCGGAGAGATGCCTGCCGGCAGAGCCGTGTGCTGTCGTGGCAATGGTCTATAAGGCAGGGTTCAATGTTTGAGGAGGCCCCTAGCGGCAAGGGGCAAGGAGCGCCTGCTCACGTTTGGTAAAGAGTAGATGGTCAGTAAATATTTGAATCAGTCACTACAACTTTACAGCAAGCCATTTATTAGTCCCATTTCCCAGTGAGGACCCCTGAGGCTGAGAAGTGATAGGACTTGATGGGGTCACCTCAGCCATGACAAGCCCAGGATTTGGGCCCAGTTCTTTCTGTCCTCAGTCACTCCCAAAGAGGCTTCCCGAGCCTCTTCCCCAGCTGTCACTCGAGGACCAAGAGACAGGGCCCCAGCCCCTCCTGCACAAGGAAGCACCAGATCCTGGCTCTCCAGGGCTCCTGGCTTGGCCCTGCCCTTCCTGCTAGCCAGGTGCACTGTGAACACCTCCTTTTCCCAGCAGCTGGGTCATCGAGCTCTGAAAGTACCGATGAGTACAGTGGAGATGAAGCCGCAAAAGGGAGACAGGAGTTGGGTGGAGAGCAGGGGCAGGGGCCCAGTGCTAAGGCGTGTGGGAAGAGGGAGGCAAGCACTTGGCTCTCGGTTTGGCCAAGGAAGAGGCAAGGACCTCTGCTATACCTTTATTTCTGAAATGCTTATTGAACGGATACAAAGCTAGTGTCTATCTATAGGCAGGGGAGGGAGTTAGTGTGCGGCCCCCTCCCCACTCTCCCTACCATGAGGGCTTCCCTCTACCTTGGCAGTAATGGGCTGGGAGAGGCCTTGGGGTGGGAGGGGTTCAAGGGCAGTTGGAGGGAGAGATGGGAAGGCCCAGAGACATAGCCAGCCTCTCCTGCAGGGACAGACTTCCCCAGGCTTTCGGGCAGGCAGGCCGCGGGTTTGCTCCCCCTCCCAGCACAGTGGTTTCAAGTGGGAAGCAGGGAGAAGGAACTTCTCCGGGACTCTCTCCTGCCCCCCCCCCCCCGAGGCCCAGGGTTAGGAGCATCCTCTTCTGGCTGCTTCTCATGGAGGGTCTGTTGCTGTGACTTCTCTAGTCCCTTTCAGGCATGCCTGCCTGCCCCGGGTCTCAGAGGCCACTGTCCTCTGTCCTTAGGGTTGGGGGCACAGAGCTAGCCTTGGTGGAGCCTGGTGGCTGGTAAACTGTCCCAGGAGCCCTGGAGTTGCTGCTATGTCCACACTTCAAGGGGCATCACGCCTTCCTTGCTCCCCAGGGGGGGCAGCAAATTCTCATCCTCCAGGAACTTGAGGGGAAAGTGGACCAGGTGGCCTTGGACCTGGGTGAGCTCAGACCTGGCCAGAGGTGGGCTGACCATGGCCAGGGGCTCTGCGGCCACATACTCCCGGAGTGCCCGCAGGGAGCGTGTGGCATTGGATGGCAGACAACGGAAGATCTGTGGGCGGGGGGCACAGAAACCACTAAGGCTTGGAGAGACTCTGCCAAGAGTCCAAAAGCCCAATTGAGCCAGACCTCCCCCCCAGTTCTCATACCATGTCCCCCTACACTGACCCCCAGCTGCTGATATATCCCATGATATGCCCCCCCCCACCTTCATCTCCCTTCTGAGAATGGCTTGGTGGTGGGGCTCTCTGCATCCTACACTGAACAGGACAATCCATGGATCTCCACACAGCCATCCTCCCCCACCCCGTGCCCACCTGCTCATAGATATTGGCGTTGTTCTCAGCTGTGTCTTGCCACAGCTGGAAGAAGTCATCACAGACAGGGTCTCGGAGGTCCAGGTCTGGCCGGGCATTTGCTCCAAGAATCACACTATGGGACAAAAGGGTGCCCACAAGGTCAGATTAAGATCCCTGGAGAGGACACCTGAGTGGCTCAGTTGGTGAAATGTCTGCCTTCGGCTCAGGTCATGACCCTCATGAAGGTCCTGGGATCGAGCCCCACGTCAGGCTCCCTGCTCAGTATGGACTCTGCTTTTCCCTCTCTCTCTGCTGCTCCCTCTGCTTGTGCTCTCTCTCTCTAGCTGACAAATCAGTAAATTTAAAAATCTTTAAAACAAAAAAAGAGAGATCCTTGGAGAACCTGACTGCTAAAAATGTTATGCCTACCCAGGTGACTGAAAATAAACACATTGCTAAATAGTAAAATAAGGGTAAACGAGCCCAACAGAGCTTTAATCTGCCTCTTCTTTGACCACTACTTTGACCCTTTACCAAAAATACCATATTACTTTTAGAATATTTGCTTCCCATTTTTTTGGTAGCCCTACTTTGCTGGTACCCTAAGCCAGATTAGGGACTCTAGTACTACCTGTAAGCCATCCACACACCTGCCCAGAAGGCAGACCAGCCCCCTCCCGACCTCCTCCTCCCCTGCAGCACCCCACCCAGCTCTACCTGAAGCAATGCTTCCGCAAACTCAAGGCGAACCTGCCCGCCTGATATTCCCTGCCGTCCATGAGGGATGGCTCCATCTCTGTGTCCTCAATCAGCACGGCCAGCTCACTGTCCCGCTTGCCCAGCAAGCTGCGGTCATTGATGTTGGCAGAGCCTGGGATGGGTATGGGACATGCCATGTCTGCTCGAGTCCCGGAGAACCCTCTAGAGAGGACCAGTCAGGCTCCCTCACCCCGTGCCCCCTCTACTATGCCCGGCTGCCCCCTTCCCCACCCTCCTCTCACTGCCAGGGGGTCCAGATCTGCGACTGACCAATGATGACCGTCCGATCATCCGCGATGAGCATCTTGCTGTGGATGTAGATGAGCTCTGAGACTGGGTGCCCGCCCAGCTCTCCATGGGTACGAAGCCCACAGATGGACATATAGTCCCGCCACGCTGTCCCCACTGTAACAAAGATGAGGGAGGGGTGAGGTAACAGGTGCCTTCATGTGCTGATGGAGTTCCATCCCAGCCAACTCCCCATTTCAACAGGCCTAGAGCCTGGTCTATGCGCCTCTCTCTACAGTCGAAGACAACCTGTGGTCTCAGAGCAGTAGCAGTCCCAGAACCATGCAAGAATGACAGGCTCCGCTGGCCAACCCCCTGCCCCAGCACTCACTGGCTGCTTTGAGGCGATGCAGGATCGAGTATTCCCCACGGCACAAGGTCCTGAGGGGAAAGAGTGGGTGAGGGAGATGGAGGCTGGGGGAGGGCGTTGGGGGATGCCAGGAGAAAGGAGGACCTCAAAAGCCCAACAGGAAGGGATCAGGCGTGGATGGGTGGCCATGGGTGTCACCTGTAGGTGAAGTGCAGAATGGCCTGGATGGAGTTCCCACCACCTGTCGTGATGTCACCTTCAAAACCTGGCAGCAGGGGCAAAAGCACATACACTCGGAAGCACTCCCCCTGTCTGGGAAAGGGGGCGGGGTCAGAGGCAGGACCAGCCCCACCCCCAGCCCAGCCCTTCCTGGAGCTTAAACCACGCCCACACTCCCAGCCTCCCACCAGTCCACCTTACTTGTGGGCCTTCAGGATTCTGTCCACAATCTCATCGCCCACCTTGTTGAGAACAGTCCGCCCATCTGAGCAGCTAATGAAGAACTGATTCTGGGGCAGGGACCCAAGAGAGGCATCAGCTGCCAGGCCCCTGCCCACCCCACCCTCTGCTTGGGCGTCAGCTCCTTCCTAAGGTTCCCAGCCCGCCTTAGGCTTGCACACTTATCCAGGCCCCACCACTCCAGCCCTCCAGGACCAATCCCACTGCTATCCTCAGTCCCTCTCCTTGGACACCCCCTCCCTTCCCTGCCCCCTCAGGCCGCCCCAGCCCCAACACACCTCGATGTACAGAAAGTGCTGGCTCTCCCTGATGGTGTGCAAGTAGGCATTGAGGATGGAATTCTCCAAAGTCCCTGCTGACCAGCGGTCCACGGACCGCAAGACCTGGGGGAGGGGGGGCAGGGAATATAATGTGGCTCCTTACTGCAGGAGAGGAGTCTGCTGGACTCTCAGGTCTGGAGGAAGTGGGCTGAAGGGAGGGAGAGGTGAGCACAGGTTGAGCTGGGGAGCCTGACCTGCACAGTGGCACACTGCCCCCCTGGGAGCGTGAAGGGGAGCTGGTCTGCCGTGCTGGTGGATTTGGGCAGCAGGTACGGGTACATGGGTATCTTGTACTTGGCCTTGGTTGTCTGAAGTGGAGGAATGGCCGTCAGTGGGAGGTGGCTCCTTCCCACAGCCAGCACCCCCCAAGGACGGAGTGAGCACCTTGGTAAAGTTCCAGCGTTGGATGAAGTGCCGGGCCAGGTCCCGGGCAGGGAGACCGTGCACGACCACCCCAACATCCCGCCATGGCATCCGGGGTGTGGTCTCCCTGTCAATGAAATCTGGGGACCCCGGAGAATCAGGGGTGAGATCAGGGATGGCCTCCTGGGGACACTTGGGGCAGGGAAGACGAGGAGCCGACCATTATCCTTGACCCAGCATTATCCTTGGCAGCATCATCCTTGACCCAGCTCCTCTGGTTCACAGCCCCGACCCAGACATCTGCCCCTACTCCCCACTCTTGGGGGGCTTTGGAGGAGGGGACTCTCACCCTCAAAAGGCCGGTCCAGCTGTACCCAGTCCTTCATGATAAGATTGCTGTAGTCTTTGCCCAGCCAGAAGAGTTGATTTTGCGAGAGGTCTGGGCTGCCCGGAGAGTCGGAGCCCGGGGCGGGAGACTGTAGGGGAACACGCCCAAGCCAGGGGCGGGGGGCAAGGAGTGGTCACGGGGGGGGGGGGGGGCTATACATAGCCAGGACCCAAGAGGAGAGAGGAACACCAAAAAGACTGTGAGACAGAGAGACATAGAGAGTAAGAGCGACACAGAGAGGGTTCAACCTGGCCCTCCCCTTCAGCAGCACTGGTGATCCTAGAGGACTGGGGAGGCACTGGGTCTACTTCGAAGCAGTTTCCTGGGGCCCCAGCAAGAGTAACCCCGAGGTGGGCAGCTCCTGGAAAGGCTAGAGGGGGAAAGGGTATGCATCGACGCAGCATTTGGGGGAGCTCAGGAAGGCCATGGGGATTACCTGTGGGGCCGTTGGCCCAGAGGGCTCCCCAAGGTCAGTCAGGCGGTAGTGCAGGTCATCCCAGCGGCCATAGGCGAGGTCCAGCCCCCCCAAGAAGGCCACTACTTGGTCCACGACCAGGAGCTTCTCATGGTGGGCCCACAGGGTCACCTGGTCTGGGTGGCGCATAACCTGGAGCAGGTGAGGGGTCAGGGGGGTGGGCTTCAGTAGGGGGTCAGGAGGGGGGGTTTCTGTAAGGGAAGACAGGAGGCACTGGAGGGAGGATGGGAAGATGGAAGGATGGGATGTTTAAAGACAGGACGGGTTGAGGGGATCGGGAAGCCTGGGGCAGGGCGGCAGTGTATGTATATGGGGTCTGTGGCCCCCCAGTCACCTTTATGTTGTCATGTAGCAGCATTAGGGCCCTTTTGCTATAGCCACTGTTAATGCCCAAGGCCAACTCCACTTCCTT